>JARQOD010006207.1:0-44054 GCA_033576555.1 Oophaga sylvatica
TTTCCAGTCGGCACATTTCCTATGTACCTTTCAGTCACACATCAAAGACGTCTTACCAGTTTATGGCCTCAGTATCTCTGCCAAGGTTACTTGTGGAAGACAATCCCGATACAAAATGTAAGTTGGAATACACCCGCCTTCTGTTCATTCTCTTCTTTTAACTACTACACATTTGGACACATACACTTTATATCCTATTTTCATTATTTTTCTAGTTTTGGTAATATTTTTAAACATTAAAGTTAATATAAAATGTTAGGTAATAGAATGAACTCGATGGAGTGGTCTTCTCTCGACCTTAAAAATTCTATATTCACAGAAGAAAAGATTACAAACGCCCATACTTTTAGATCAGGCGGGCTGCCCAGTGCCTCCCAGATGCATCCTGTGTGAACAGAGGCCACAGCAACAGAGCCATATGGGCCCACTTCACCCTGAAAAGATAAAGTGCACAAAAACATATCAATATATGTAAGGTATTAGTTGATATTATGGCCACAATACGTAAGCTTGCAATCCACTTCATGGATCCTTACTTCTTGCAAGTCCTAACGCTAAAAATCAAAAAATCACTGACACGTTTGTAATAGGCTGTAAGCCGGATGCTCTGCATTACTTGTGTGAATTATGCCGCAGACAGATTGGAACCTTTTCTGTGTGCAATAGTATACTGAACAATCACCCCCTCCATGGCTTAGTACAGTCCCTGACAAAAGTTATGTCGCTTATCCATGTTATGTAAATCAAAGCTTATAACCTGACGTTAAATTTATCCATTGGTTTTATAAATTACTCTTTTGAAATCTGAAACCCTCCCAAATTTGGTTTAGGTTAAGAAAATAAATTGGCATCAATGCTGAAATATTGATCATTTAATGAACATAGAATGGTCAGATTTTGGCAAGACAAAAGTTTTGTCGCCCACAGAAAGTAATGTGATATTGTGAGGAACTAAGCCGACCGCCACACGGTAGCCCGGGTATCACACCTTCAATATTACCGGGTTGTAGGGACATGGGGAGGCCGGGAGCTCTGCGATCCCCAGGTAAAAGTCTTTAGTTGCTGGACAGTCTCCC
Source organism: Oophaga sylvatica (assembly GCA_033576555.1). Lineage (NCBI taxonomy): Eukaryota > Metazoa > Chordata > Amphibia > Anura > Dendrobatidae > Oophaga > Oophaga sylvatica. The sequence continues at coordinate 1,077 of JARQOD010006207.1, forward strand.
AAAACATGTTCTGCTGCTCCCTTGGCAAAACTGTTCCCTTGGTCCTTCTTAGACCATCTTCTTGGCTTCTGTGTGAAAAATGGATTCAGTCTGCCCATAGCTCCCAGTTCTTAAACCTGCTAGGTCCCTCCCCTTTGCTTTGAAGCACGCATATTAACCGGCCTGCAATTCATATGGAGCAGGAAATACTGGCTTGAGTCTGAGTTATTTAGCATACTAATGACTATCTTATTCAGACACGGGCCTGAACTAATTAGCATACTAAAGCCCTTTTGATTCATAGTGGACATCAAAACCGGTCGTACTGGATATGCTAACAGGCCCTGTGCAGTTAGCAGCCTGTGGCTCTGTGAACCGACAAAATGGAGGCTGGTATAGGCCCTATACAAGATGGCGTCTCTTTCCTCACACCTCCCTGCTTTTGAGGGCGCTAGGGGTATCACATTCCTGTGTTCCCCCATGCGCCCTTCCGCACCCTCTCCTTGCCGGGACAACCCATCAGCGTTACCATGGTCCCTGCCTCTTTTGTGGCGAATGGTGAAGTGGTACTGCTGGAGAGCGAGGCTCCAGCGTAGCAACCTCCCATTCGTTCCAGAGACCGTGTGTAACCAGCTGAGGGGGTTGTGGTCTGTTTCCACGGTGAATTGGCGTCCGTACAAGTATGGCTGCAGACGCTGCAGGGCCCACACAATTGCCAGACATTCCTTCTCCATCGTGGAAAGGCAACTTCCCTCGGCAGGAGCTTCCTGCTCAGGTACAAAACGGGGTGTTCATGGCCCGTAGTGTCAACCTGGCTGAGCACAGCACCGAGGCCGAAGTCGCTGGCGTCGATCTGCACTAAGAACGGCCGCGTGAAGTCGGCTGCCTGTAGTACAGGAGAACTAGAAAGGGCGGTCTTGAGCGCCTGGAAAGCTGTCTCGCAGGCGACTGTCCAGTCGACTGCGACGGGCAGCCTTTTCTTGGTGAGGTCCGTCAGGGGCTTGGCCAGGGCACTATAGTGTGGAACAAACCTCCTATAGTACCCAGCAGTACCCAAGAAGGACATCACCTGCTTCTTGGTCCTGGGGGTGGGCCAGGATGCGATGGCATCCACCTTCCCGGGCTCTGGCTTCAGAGCTCCCCCACCTACCGGTGTCCCAGGTAGTGGACCTCACTCATACCCAGCTGGCATTTTTCTGGCTTAATGGTCAAGTCTGCTGCTGGATCCGCCCGAGCATCTGCGCCAGGTGCTCTAGGTGATCCTCCCAGATGGGACTGAAGATGGCAATGTCATCCAGGTACGCGGTCGCATACCCTTCCAGTCCCTCGAGCAGCGTGTTGACCATCCGCTGAAAAGTGGCAGGGGCATTCTTCATGCCGAAGGGCATCACAGTGGACTCGTACAGTCCGAATGGGGTGATAAAGGCAGAGCGTTCCCGTGCCCTAGGGGTCAGGGGAATCTGCCAATACCCCCTGCTCAGATCCATGATGGTCAGGTACTTGGCCCCGGCCAGCTGGTCGAGCAGGTCATCGATGCGCGGCAATGGGTACGCATCGGTGACCGACACAGTGTTGAGCCCCCGGTAGTCCACGCAGAACCGCGTAGTTCGGTCCTTTTTAGGGACGAGGACTACAGGCGAAGCCCACGCGCTGCTGGATGCTTGGATCACCCCCAGCTTCAGCATCTCGTGTATCTCTTGGCGCATCTGCTGCTGCACCTCAAGAGAGACCCGATATGCTGAACGCCGGATTGGGGGGTGGTTGCCAGTGTCCACGTCATGGACTGCTGACTCAGTCCTTCCGGGCAGGCTGCTGAACAGCTCTCGAAAGGGGTGTAGGGTGACCCCCAGCTGGGAACGTTGGTCCTCCGAGAGCTGGTGGCCAACCCCCACATCCTCGATGGATCCACCCGCCTTGGCTTGGGTGAGCAGATCCAGGAGGGTTTCTGCCTCTCCTTCCTCTGGAAGGTTGCACACTGGGTGGGCATAAGCCTCCCGCTCATGATAGGCCTTCATCATGTTCACATGGAAGGCCTTCCTCCTTCCACGGGCGTGGTCCAGGGTGACCAGGTAGGTGACGGTGTTGAGCTGCTCGTGCACGAGGTATGGACCCTCCCAGGCCGCCTGAAGCATGTTTTGAGGTACGGGGACCAGTACCCACACCTTTTGACCCACCTGGTAGGTCCGCTCACAAGCATTCTGGTCGTACCACCGCTTCTGGTCAGCCTGGGCTTGGGCCATATTGTCATGCACCAGCCGTGTCAAGGCCATCATTCGGTCCCGGAAGCGCACAATATACTCAATGACTGACACTCCACGGGTGTCTAAATCCCCTTCCCATGCTTCCTTCACCAGAGCAAGGGGCCCCGTACACGTCGCCCGTACAGGAGCTCAAAGGGGGAGAACCCCATTGAGGCCTGTGGGACCTCCCGGTAGGCAAACAGCAGGTGTGGGAGATACCGCTCCCAGTCTCTCCCGTGGGAGTCGACCAACATCTTCAGCATCTGCTTTAAGGTGCCATTGAACCGCTCACACAAGCCATTGGTCTGTGGGTGATACGGGCTGGCCACCAGATGTTGCACCTGTACCTGCTTACAGAGAGACTCCATCAGCTGTAACATGAACTGGGTCCCTCGGTCGGTGAGCATTTCCTGGGGGAACCCCACTCTGGAGAAAATCTCCAGTAAGGCAGTGGCCACTTTGTCGGCCCGAATGGACGACAAAGCTACCGCCTCCGGGTACCGGGTGGCATAGTCCACTACCGTTAGTATGAAGCATTTCCCGAGCGGCTGGGAGTGGACAGAGGTCCAATGAGATCCACAGCCACCCTCGAGAAAGGCTCTTCGATGATGGGCAAAGTTACCAGTGAGGCTTTGGGGTGCCGCCCCGCCTTCCCCACCCTCTGACAGGTGTCACACGAACGGCAGTAGGCTATCACCTCGGTCCTCATTCCAGGCCAGTAGAAATGCTGAACTAGCCTGTCCCTGGTTTTAGTGATCCCTAGGTGTCCGGCCATTGGAATCTCGTGTGCGATCCGCAACAATTCCGCCCTGAACGGATGGGGTACCACTAACTGTCGGTCCCTGGGCCACGCCTCCGGTGAACCCTGCTGGACCGTTACCCGGTACAGCCGTCCCTGGTCCCAGACCACTCGCTCACGGTCGGACTCAGGGGAGGCTGTGCCGCCTGCTCCTTGAGAGTCTTCAGGCTAGTGTCAGCTTCCAACGCTGCCTGAAATCCCTGACTTGATGTGGCAAGAATTGATGAAACTGCCATGTCTTCTGTCAGTTCCCTGGGATCTGTCTCCTGGCCGCTGTCTGACTCAGCAGCCACTTGATCGGAGAGGGGGAAACCGTCGGACCTCCGCGAGGCCCCTTGGGCTCCGGCGCTCCCACTCCTGGTAACAGCGGCCACGATCGCTGAGACCACGGGTAGTGCCTGCTTCCCCTCGTCCCCTGACCAAGTCGTCGGGTCAGACAGACTTCCATGACCTCCTGACATCCCGCATGTGGGGAACTCCTGCCCTGGGGTCTTACCTGGTGGCTCCTCTCCCGGGACACCCCTCCCCCCATGGCCTGTTCCTCTTCCTGCAGGGGCCCTAGACTCAGCAGGCTGGGTTCACTTAGGGGCCCTACACTGCCCATAGCAGCCCCTCCCCCCACCTCTGAGCTCTCCCATGCAGCTTCCTCGCCTGTCCTCACTGTGAGCCCTGTGTGTGTAGTGTCAGTGCATGGCTTACCATCAGGTTTCACTCCCTCCTCCACTGTTGGAGGCACATTCAATACAGTAACATTAGCATTCACAGTAGAGTCATGACATTCTTGGGGAGCCGAACTTGGGGGTTTAGTAGCCACATATTGGGACACTAGCCGCCCCAAATCGGTCCCAAGCAACACATTTGCAGGAATATTTGGCGTTACTTCCCACCTCCCCATCCCCCTCCCGGCGCCCCAGTCCAAATACACCTTGGCAATGGGCAGCGCCGGTTCAGCGCCTCCAATCCCGGAGACGGAAAGGGTTTTCCCAGGCACCAAGTCTTGAGGGGACACCACCTCAGGACGTACCAGGGTTCGTTCAGCGCCTGTGTCCCGCAGTCCCTGACCGCTGAGCCGCCGATGGTGACGGGTTGGTTAATTGTCCAGGGACCTCCCACCACCCCTCCCACACACAAAACAGGGGACGGTTTCTGGGACAGGGATGGGGACTTCTGGCGCTGGGGACACGCAGCCTTAAAGTGTCCTGGCTGATTGCAATTATGACAACGTCTGGGTTCTGTTCCTGGCCTGGAGAGGGCAGCCGGGGGGTACACCCCTTGCACTCTGGGGGCTAGATATGGGGCTGGGGCAGGATTGGGCTTACCCCCTCTCCAGGTGCTGCTGGCAGGCTTCTTTGGCTCCAGCGCCCTGTTGTTGGCATACTCATCTGCCAGGGCGGCTGTAGCAGAAGCCCCCTTTGGTTTCCGGTCACGGAGGAACTGCTGGAGGTCCTCTGGGCAGTTCCACAAGAATTGCTCCACGACAAACAGTTCCTGGACCTCCTGGCGGGTAGTGAGCTCTAGACCCGAGGTCCAGTGCTCCGCAGCTCTCAGCAGGGCCCACATGTGGTCGGTCCAGGCGTCCTTTGAGCTCCGCTGCAGGCTTCTGAACTTCCTGCGGTACGACTCCGGGGTGAGGTTGTAGTGCTGGATCAGGGCCCGCTTGATGCTATTGTAGTCCTGCTCCTCCCCGGCAGGTAAGTCCCCCAAAACTTCCAGGGACTTACCCCTCAAACGGGGGGTCAGGTACCTTGCCAACTGATCCAGGGCCATGTGATGTTGGAGGCAGGTCCTCTCAAAGGCCAGCAGAAAGGAATCCAGGTCTCCATCCTTTTCAAGCAAGGGAAAGTCCTCCGCCCGGACCTTGGAAGCCCTTGTCTCCGGTGGGCCTGGTGCGTCCAGGGGGGCCCGTGCTGAGCCATCTCCAGTCGGTGCCGGCGCTCCGCAGCTTCACGGCGTTCTGTAGCCTGCAACACACGTTCTGTATGCTCCCGCTCTGCTGCTCTCTCTGCCGCCACCAGGAGTCTGTCATAGGCGGCGTCATTACCAGCCTCGAGCTGTGCCATAGCCGCTTGGAAAAAGGCCTCCGATCTGGACAGGCTGGGACGGGCAGGGGGTGGACAGTCCACTGTGGGACTGAGCACGGGGGTCGGGCTCCTTGGGGAGCCCTGGCTGAGCTCCCCCTCGCCTTTGTCGGTATTGAACCCCACATAGACCATAGCATTCGCCTCCCCCTTTGCCTTACTCCTGGTGCCTTCCGCCATCGTAGGAACCTTTGGTTACTGACACAGCTGCAACCCCGACCTTGCACACAACTTATTATATTTACACTCTTACCGTCTAGTGCTGGGCTGACCTTAAGACCCCAGCAGTGAAAGTTACCGCCGGTAGTCTTTAGTGTCTGGGAGTAGGGGTCCCATGCACACTAATACTCTGATCCCACTGCTGCCACCAATTGTGAGGAACTAAGCCGACCGCCACATGGTAGCCCGGGTATCACAGCTTCTGATCCCACCGCCGCTACCAAATGTGAAGGACGACCCCTTTCCTCCCACGTCACCAATGGGACGTAACTCCACAGGTACAGCTCTCCGGCACCCCTTTGTCTATCAGGTCAGTAAGGGAACTGCACCTAGAGCAAATGGCCGCCGGGGAGGTTGTCCTGTTACCCACTGGGTATTCTAAGATTCGTGATCAGAGTAAAAGCATCAGCCCAAGATTAATTTTATGGTTTAATTGCCTTAAGGGCGAACTAGATAATTACAGAAATATACAGTAAAGCTATACAACGGAATGACAATGGATTTGCAGTCAGAGTAAAATACCACAATAATGTACAAGGCTTAAAGGTATTAGCTAGAGATCAATATTACCGGGTTGTAGGGACATGGGGAGGCCGGGAGCTCTGCGATCCCCAGGTAAAAGTCTTTAGTTGCTGGACAGTCTCCCAAAACATGTTCTGCTGCTCCCTTGGCAAAACTGTTCTCTTGGTCCTTCTTAGACCATTTTCTTGGCTTCTGTGTGAAAAATGGATTCAGTCTGCCCATAGCTCCCAGTTCTTAAACCTGCTAGGTCCCTCCCTTTGCTTTGAAGCACGCATATTAACCGGCCTGCAATTCATATAGAGCAGGAAATACTGGCTTGAGTCTGAGTTATTTAGCATACTAATGACTATCTTATTCAGACACGGGCCTGAACTAATTAGCATACTAAAGCCCTTTTGATTCATAGTGGACATCAAAACCGGTCGTACTGGATATGCTAACAGGCCCTGTGTAGTTAGCAGCCTGTGGCTCTGTGAACCGACAAAATGGAGGCTGGTATAGGCCCTATACAAGATTGCGGCATCTCTTTCCTCACAGATATTCAAACAAATAATTATCTTAAAATACAAATATATGTTGCATAACATTGGTGAATTAAGTTGTGGTGCTATTAGAGTCATATTTAATATTTTGTGTGACTTCCATGAGCTTGAAGGACTGCATCCATGTGGTTCATCAATGATTCATACAATTTATTAATGAAGTCATCAGGAATAGCAAAGAATGCAGTCTTACACGCCTCCCAGAGTTCATCTAGATTCCTTGGTTTTGTCTTCCAAGCTTCCTCTTTCATCCTACCCCAAACATGCTCAATGATGTTCATGTCTGGTGACTGGGCTGGCCAGTCATTGAGCACCTTGATCTTTTTGCCTGGAGGAACTTTGTTCTTGAGATGGATGTATGAGATGGAGCACTGTTATGTTTCGGTAACTGAGGAGAAATAGCAAAAAATAGCAAAAGCGGTAATACACCAGAGAGGCTGGAACCTATTGGATTGCAGTAACCTGAACTAACCACACAACTAGAAGTAGCCGTGGAGCGTTCCTACGGTGATCCTAGACGCCTCCTCACAGCCTGAGAGATAACTACACCTAAAGGCAGAAAGATGAAAGCTATCTGCCCAGAAGAAGATCCCCAAAGAAAATAGGAAGCCCCCAAACATGTAATGGCGGTTAGACAAGAAGAAAGCACGGACACAGACAGAAAATAGAATGAGCAAACGCTGGGGCCCAATCTGTCTAGACAGAAAAGTACAGGAAAGAATTCTGACTGCAATCCAACAAAACCCTAACAAAAATACCAACACTTCTGATTGCCAAAAAAACTGAGATCACACGATCTCATCCACCTAAATCCGATCTCTGGTGTAACAAAACGCTATTCAGCAAATAAAAAGTAACAAAGGAGCAAAGCGAAAGTGCAGACACAAACGGAGCACAATAGCAGCGCCAGACCCCCAAAAGGGGACAGGCTGCAGTCCACTGCAAGCAGAAAACCAGCAGAGAAAATCAAACAGAGAAAAAAAACAGCAAACACTTATCTAGAGGAGAGTGAACTAGCAGTGCTTCAAGCAAGACTAGAAGGTACAATTGATAACCGGCAAGGCTGCTGGGAACTCAGGCCACCTATATCCTACCATTCAGCGCCAGCTGAAGGCCATTCAGCAATCAGTTCATTACCCTCAGCAACCACCGGAGGGAGTCCCAGCTCAGAAGCCGCCTCCAGCATATTCACAACAGCACCCCCCCTTGAGGAGGGGTCACCGAACCCTCACCTGCGCAACCAGGCCGATCAGGATGGGCTCGATGATAGGCACGGATAAGTCTCCCAGCATGAATGTCCGAAGCAAACACCCAAGAATTGTCCTCCTGACCATAACCTCTCCACTTAACCAAATACTGGAGTTTCCGTCTAGCAAAACGAGAATCCAATATCTTCTCAACCACATACTCCAAATTGCCCTCAACCAAAACAGGGTCGGGAGGGGCAGCCATAGGAACCACTGGTTCGACAAACCTCTTCAATAAGGACTTGTGGAACACGTTATGGATCTTAAATGTCCCTGGAAGAAGCAAACGGAAGGAAACCGGATTAATAATTTCCATGATGTTATAAGGTCCAATGAACCTTGGCTTAAATTTTGGAGATGCAACCTTCATAGGGATATTCCTTGAGGACAACCAAACCAAGTAGCACTTTTCACTCTGGAAAATAGGTCAGAAATCAAAGGTAACGGATATTGATATTTAACAGTAATCTTATTCAGGAGGCGATAATTAATACACGGCCTCAATGAACCATCCTTTTTGGCCACAAAGAAAAAACCGGCGCCCAAGGGTGAAGAGGATGGTCTGATATGACCCTTCTCCAATGACTCCTTGATATAAGATCGCATAGCATCGTGTTCAGGTACAGATAAATTAAAAAGGCGACCTTTAGGAAATTTACCACCAGGCACTAATTCAATAGCGCAATTATAGCTCCTGTGAGGGGGCAAGGATGCAGATTTACTTTCACTAAGCACATCAGAAAAATCAGTCAAAAAGTCAGGGACATCCTGAGACTGGGGAGAGGCAGAAAAAACAGGAGTGTCAGTATTAACACATTGGCAGCCCCAACTGGTCACAGACACAGATTTCCAATCCAAAACTGGATTATGAGACTGTAACCAAGGGAAACCTAGTACAATAATGTCATGCAGATTATGCAGCACCAGAAATTTGCAACTCTCCTGATGATCTGGTTCAACCCTCATTATCACCTGCGTAGAAACACGGATTTTGGTAAGAACTTACCTGTAAAATCCTTTTCAGCGAAGAAGGAAGGGAGACACACTAGTCATTACTAGTGGGTAGGCGGAGCCCACATAGGATAGAAACACCTCAGATTAAAAAAGTGTTGACCGGCCCCTCCAGCATATAGGGCTCCTCCTACTCCAGCTCTCCAGTCGTACCCAAGCTAAGGAAGAGTAAATAACACCAGCGGAGCAACATAACCCCTTCTGAAGGATTTCAGAGAGAAAAACAAGGAGACAGGTTATGCATATAACAGAAAAAACCACACAGTCTCAGGTACTACTCACTGAACCTGACCACTGCGATGAGCTGGCAATGCTGGAAAAGAGCCTTAGCGCGCCGACCTCAGTCCAGATAATCGCTATCAGAGAAGGGTCACGCCGCATCTGAAAACACAACAACACACTTCTGCCATGGGAGGGATGTGTGTCTCCCTTCCTTCTTCGCTGAAAAGGATTTTACAGGTAAGTTCTTACCAAAATCCGTGTTTCAGCAGCAGATGAAGGAAGGGAGACACACTAGTCATTACTAGTGGGACGTCCCAAAGCAGTCCAAAAATAAGGGTGGGAAAAAAAAAAAAAAGAGGCAGATACCCAACAACCTAAATAAATGCGCAACTAGCGCTAACTACAAGTTCACAAGAACTTTAAACTACAGCCGCCTGCAGGACCCTACGTCCTAAGGCCGCATCAGCGGAAGCACTGACGTCCACCTTATAAAATTTTGTAAATGTGTGGACGGAGCGCCAGGTCGCCGCCCGGCAGAGCTGAGCTGCCGAGGCTCCTTGATGGAAAGCCCACGATGAACCCACAGCCCTTGTGGAGTGAGCTCGAATCTTAATCGGGCAAGGTTCGCCCTTAAGTCGGTAAGCCTCTAAAATGGCCGACTGAATCCAACGAGCTATAGAATCCTTGGAAGCTCGTTGCCCACGTCGACGACCTGCTGGAATCACAAACAGAGAATCCGACTTCCGAAAACTCTGAGTAATAGACAAATAGAATTTCAAAGCCCGCACTAAATCCAATGTGTGCAAGGCCCGTTCCTTCGCATTCCTTGGCTCCGGACAGAGCGAGGGCAACACAATATCCTGGTTAACATGAAACTGTGACACCACTTTAGGTAGAAAGTCGCCCCGTGTGCGAAGCACTACGCGATCTGGGAGAAACTCCAGAAAAGGAGGCGAGCAAGAAAGAGCCGCCAACTCAGAAATCCTTCTCAAAGAGGTGACCGCCACTAGGAAGGCAACCTTCCAAGAGAGAAAGGAAAGATTAACAGAGTCCATAGGCTCAAAAGGTCCATGTTGAAGAGCCTTCAAGACAAGATTGAGCCGCCAAGGAGACACAGGCGCCTTCCGCGGCGGAAGTTGACGGGTTACCCCGCGAAAAAAGGAACGTACGTCCCTACGCGAGGCGATAGTCTTCCGAAACAGCAAGGACAGAGCAGAAACCTGTCCTTTCAGAGTGCTAACTGCCAAACCCTTGTCCAGCCCGTACTGCAAAAAGGCCAACAAATTGGGAATGGAAAAAATCCTCGGGTTCCTAGAAGAACCCGAACACCACGAGAAGAAGGCTTCCCAAGTCTTGTGATAAATCCTAGTAGTAGCCGGACCTCTGGCAGCTCGCAGAGTGGCAATGACTTCGGCTGAAAAACCTTGACGGGTCAAGATTTCGGTCTCAAGAGCCACGCCGTCAAACGCAGAGACTTCAGGTCTGGGTGACGAACGGGCCCTTGGGTTAACAGGTCCGGGCGAAGAGGAAGTGGAAGTGGAGGCGCTGCCAGAAGCGACACCAGTGTCGAGAACCACGTCCTCCTGGCCAATCTGGGGCTATCAACATAGCCGGGACTCTCTCCAGTCTGATCCGACGCAACACCAGAGGAAGTAAGGATATCGGCGGGAACACATAAATTAGCTCGAATTGGTCCCAAGGAGCCACCAGAGCATCCACTGCCACAGCGTTCGAGTCCTTGTACCTGGACATGAACGTCGGTAACTTGGCATTGAACCTGGATGCCATCAAATCCACTTGGGGAGTTCCCCAACGGGAGCACAGCAGTGCAAAAATTTTCGGATGAAGACTCCATTCTCCGGGATCCATCTTTTCGCGACTGAGGAAGTCCGCTGTGATATTCTGAATTCCTGGAATGTGAATCGCAGAGATGGCTGGCACTCTGGCCTCTGCCCATACCAGAATTCGAGACACTTCCATCATGAGCCTGAAGCTCCTCGTCCCACCTTGATGGTTGATATACGCGATCTTGTCTGTCTGCACTCGGACTGGTAGACCGCTTAAAGGGACCGTCCAGTGTTGGAGGCAAAGGAAAACTGCCCTCAATTCCAGGATGTTGATTGGCAGGACAGACTCTTCCAACGACCATACTCCCTGAATCCAGAGATCGTTCCAGACACCCCCCCAGCCCGTCAGGCTGGCATCGGTGGTTATGATCGACCACTCGGAGGAAGGAAGGACTTCCCCGGGGATAATGCTTCCGGACGTAACCACCATTCTAGAGACTCTCTCACCCTGTGGGAGATGATGACACTGCAATCCAGTGAAAACTGCGATCGATCCCAACGGTTCAAGATGAACATTTGGAGAGCCCTGGAATGAAATTGGGCAAACGGAATTGCTTATTGACGCACCATCAAACCCAGAAGGCGCATACACCTTCGAAGGGACATTGCAGTCGCAGACTTCATAACCTGTACATGACGAAGAAGACTCGCTTGCTTGTCTGGAGGCAGAGACACCACTGCTCGTATCGTGTCGAAATGCATTCCCAAAAACAGGATTGACTGCGATGGTTCCAGAGATGACTTCTCCCAATTGACCAGCCACCCGAAGTCCTCCAGGAGCTGAAGGGATAGATTGCGAGCCGTCACCGCCTCCTCCTTTGAGGACGCCACAATCAAAAGGTCGTCCAGATAGGGAAGAATCGTAACCCCCTGTCTTCGCAGAATCGCCATAAGAGGAGCCAGAATTTTTGTAAAAACTCTGGGTGCTGAGGCCAACCCGAATGGCAGAGCCACAAACTGGTAATGGTCCTGGCCTATGGCAAAACGAAGGAAGCGTTGGTGGGCCCTTCCGATGGAGACATGCAAATAAGCGTCGCGAATGTCGATTGACACCAAAAAATCGTTCTGCGACAAGGCCGCCACAACGGAGCGAAGTGACACCATGCGGAATTTCTGGGAGCGGACATGCCGATTCAATCTTTTGAGATCTAGAACGGGGCGAAATTTGTCCTCCTTTTTGGGAACCACAAAGAGGTTGGAATAAAACCCTCTTCCCCGGTCCTCCGGTGGAACTGGTACCACCACACCCTTCTGTAGAAGGGAATCGACCTCCCGCAGTAGAGCGGCATATAGCTCGGGCTCTGACGGAATGCGGGATTGGCAAAAACTGTCTGGGGGTCGAGAAAGAAACTCTATGAAATTGCCTGCCGACACAACCCGCGTCACCCAGACGTCCGACACGCGAGAAGCCCAAATTGGTTCGAATTGGAGCAGGCGACCTCCCACTCGAGAGCCCTCGAGTGAGGCCCTGGCGTCAGTCCGCCTTAGCGGGCTTTTTGTCAGCTTCCCGCTTGTCTTGGCGGAAGCTCTGTTTCCAGAAAGTGCGGGATTTCTGAACGTTCTTTTTTCCCGAAAAAGAGGGACGCCCCGATCCCCAAGAGGGACCGAACCGTCCCCTGGACCGAAAGGACCGCCGACTAGTACCGGCACTATGCCTGCCAGCCGCAGAAGACACAGCTCTTCGCTGCGGTAAAGCCGTCTCTTTTGCTTTTGCCTTGGCAATCAGCTCTGTGAGGTCAGATCCAAATAGCTGACCACCCTTGTAAGCTAAAGAAAGCAAACCTTGCTTAGAAACCGCGTCTCCGGTCCACTGTCTAAGCCACAGAGCTGCTGATGGATCGCGAGGATTGTGCCCTGGACAGCAGTGAGGCAGTATCCAAACCTGCATCACTGCCATACCGTGCTGCATCCTCCAATGACTTGAAAAGCCCCTCTACCTCGGATAGTGGGGATCCATCTTACCACGCCGTCCGTAGACGGTCTAACCAGCTCAGGGAAGCTTTACAAGCACACATGGATCCTAGCACTGCTCTGAATCCATGACCCGCGGCCTCGTAGATGGATTTCGCTGCCATCTCCGTTTTTCTGTCCAGCGGATCTTGTAGACTCGCCTTCCCTTTAACAGGAAGCAATGAGGATTTGCTAAGCTGGGATAAAGGGACATCCACTTCAGGAGAAGGAGTCCAATTATCAATCAACTCCGTCCGCACACGGATATAGCGTCTCAAAAAAACCATGTCCCCTGAAAACGTTTATCTGGGCGTTCCTTCTCCACTGCCTCATTAAGCTTGTCCAGAGATGGTAAGGCTGATCGCGACCTATGCGACTCCTGAAACATCCGGACGACTTACCAGGACGTCTAGTTACCTCCTCCGGTAACTGTAACGCCTCCCTCATGGCTCCGATAAAAGCCTCTGTACGGCTCAAAAGAGAGGCAGAGTGTCCCTGCCGATCCTCCTTATCCGAATCGGACACGCCCCATCCGAGCTTGAAGGGGAACCTCCCATGCCCGAAATCTCCGAGTCGCTAAGCGGGGAAGAAGGCACCGGCCTGTGTCGCTTCCTACCATGAGAGGATCTAGCTGACACCCAATAACCTAGAAGGTCAGAAAGGCCATTAATAGAACGAGTGAGGGCCTCCATTTTGTCATCACTGACACCTCCGACCGCAGCGCTTGATGCCGTCAAGGTCTGTGTGTCAGATACGCGAGACTGATCCTGTAGCGGATCTGGGAGACGGTCCGCACCTCCTGGACCCTGATCCGACATGCCCTCACACAGTATATGGCAGGTCAAAAACCTGTCAGCAACTAGAACAGTGTGGTTTTCAAAGGCAAAACGTACGCTGAAGGGTTAAGCTCTTAAAGAGAGAGCTACCCCAGCTGTCTCTCAATAAAGGGTTAACCGCCAAAGAAGGGGTTAATGTCGCAGACTCCCCACAACCCTTGTGTAATGAAAAGGGTGTGCGAGCCCTAGGTGCCTCTTATGAGTTAACAGCTGCAGGACAAAGTTTCAAAATATGCCACACTAAACAAGAACGCCAACGAGATCGCTAACATATTGCGCTGAATTGTACATCGCAATGACTCGCCAAAGTCGCCAAGGAGATCGCTAACCACCTATGCGCCGTCAATGAGATCGCCCACTGTGGCAGCCACTAGCGACACCAAAAACGATCACAAAAAACGATCGCCAAATTAAGCGACGCTATTGTGATCATAGCGGGAGCGTTCCGTGTGACAGTACCTCCTGCGCTGTGGATGTGAGGGGTCAAGCTTCTGCCCTGACAGGTAGAAGCGACTCACCCAGCTAGCCGCGGTGTAGTGTCTTCCTTTCGGTCGGTCGGGGGGAGCGGAGAGTGAGGAGCCCGAGAAGGCCTTCAGTAATGGCCGCCGCGCTAGAGGAGAGAGACCGGAAGAGAAAAAGGCAGGGAAGCCACGCCCCCCGCCGGTTTCAAAAAAAGCGCGCGACTCACTCCGCTCCCGCTCCCATGTCCTGCAGGTATCCACCTGCGGACAAAAGTACACAATCACCACACATGAATACATGTAGCAGCGGCTGCCGCAGCGGCCGCTGAAGCACTCAAAACACATTAAAATGTGGAGTACTCACCCAGCTGAGCGCCACAGGGACCCCTCAGAGATTTGTGGCGCTGTGCCCGTAGCTTCCCCCCAGGGCGGGGAATGCAGTGACCCCAGAAGCGCGGTTTGCGTCCCCGCCAGGGAAGCAATCCTCATCCCCCAGGGCCGGCAGGTTTCTGCAGGGACCACCTTACAGGGTAATACAGATCCGCAAAGGGAGAGGTGGGGGTCCAGCAGCGCTGAGACCCCTGAGACCTCTAGACCACTGGCGGTCCAAGTCTCTGTCCGACTAAAATAAAAAAATCTTCTGAGGAGCTGCTTCCAGCAGCGACTATCCTCTGTGACCTCAAATTTTAGACTGGAGAGCTGGAGTAGGAGGAGCCCTATATGCTGGAGGGGCCGGTCAACACTTTTTTAATCTGAGGTGTTTCTATCCTATGTGGGCTCCGCCTACCCACTAGTAATGACTAGTGTGTCTCCCTTCCTTCATCTGCTGCTGAAAACTGGGGTTTATTCTCCGCCAAAGGGGTAGAATCAATGCCCAGTAGGGGAATATACTTCCGCAGGGGTATCATGGGAAACCCACAACGTTTGGCAAAGTCAAAATCCATCAGGTTAATAGCTGCTCATGAATCAACAAAAGCCTGAGCAGAAAATGTGGACAGGGAGCAAATCAGGGTAACAGTCAACAGAAACTTAGTCTGAACACTACCCAAGACAACTGAGCGTGCAAAACGTCTTCCCCGCTTAGGGCAGACTAAATAGCATGAGAGGCATCACCACAGTAGAAACATAACCATTGCGCTTTCGAAACTCATGACGCTGAGCCCCAGAAGTTACTCTATCACACTGCATGGGCTCCGAAGCTGGCTCACAAGGCAACACTATCTCACGCATACCTCTGCGCGCACGCAAACGTCTGTCAATTTGAATAGCCAATGACAGAATCATTGAGACCAGAGGGAACAGGGAATCCCACCATAACGTCCTTTACTTTTTCTGACAGACTCTTTCGAAAAAGGGCTGCCAAAGCATCATCATTCCATTTGGTCAGGACTGCCCACTTTTGAAATTTCTGACAGTACAACTCAGCGTCTTCAAGACCCTGATTTAATGCCAACTAGATCTTTTCAGCTTGATCAGTGACATTAAGTTCATCGTACAATAACCCCAGAGCCTGAAAAAATACATCAATATCATTCAAAACAGGATCCCCAGGTGTCAGGGAAAAAGCCCAATCCTGAGGGTCGCCGCACAGCAGGGAGATGACAATTTGAACCTGCTGTGCTGCGTTCCCTGAGGACTTAGGCTTTAAGGCAAAAAACAACTTACAGTTATTTTTGAAATTCAGAAATTTAGATCGATCCCCCAAAAACAAATCTGGCATGGGGATACTAGGTTCCACAACCGGCAACCCAGCAAGATAGGTAGCAATACTCCGATCCTCAGTGGCAAGCTGATCCATACGGCCAGACAACTGTGCAAACTCCATTGAGAGAAAAAAAAATAAAAAAATTCTCCTCAGCACCCAGAGAAAAGAGGGAAAAAAAAATGCAACAAACAGAGTTTCCTTATTACTATTTTCCCCTTCTGTGAGTGCCATACAATTTTCAGTTTTTTGTTGCCGGTTATACTGTTATGTTTCGGTAACTGAGGAGAAATAGCAAAAAATAGCAAAAGCGGTAATACACCAGAGAGGCTGGAACTATTGGATTGCAGTAACCTGAACTAACCACACAACTAGAAGTAGCCGTGGAGCGTTCCTACGGTGATCCTAGACGCCTCGTCACAGCCTGAGAAATAACTGCACCTAAAGGCAGAAAGATGAAAGCTATCTGCCCCAGAGCAGATCCCCAAAGAAAATAGGAAGCCCCCCAAACATGTAATGGCGGTTAAACAAGAAGAAAGCACGGACACAGACAGAAAATAGAATGAGCAAACGCTGGAGCCCAATCTGTCTTGACAGAAAAGTACAGGAAAGAATTCTGACTGCAATCCAACAAAACCCTAAGAAAAATACCAACAATTCTGATTGCCAAAAACCTGAGATCACACGATCTCATCCACCTAAATCAGATCTCTGGTGTAACAAAACGCAAATCAGCAAATAAAAAGTAACAAAGGAGCAAAGCAAAAGTGCAGACACAAACGGAGCACAATAGCAGACCCCCAAAAGGGGACAGGCTGCAGTCCACTGCAAGCAGAAAACCAGCAGAGAAAATCAAACAGAGAAAAAAAAACAGCAAACACTTATCTGAAGGAGAGCAGGGAACTAGCAGTGCTTCAAGCAAGACCAGAAGGTACAATTGATAACCGGCAAAGCTGCTGGGAACTCAGGCCACCTATATCCTACCATTCAGCGCCAGCTGAAGGCCATTCAGCAATCAGTTCATTACCCTCAGCAACCACCAGAGGGAGTCCCAGCTCAGAAGCCGCCTCCAGCATATTCACAACAGAGCACCATCCTGCTGCAAAATTTGACCCCTTTATGATTTGGAATTTAAGAGGTAGCTAATACTTCTTGATATTTTAGGCTATTGATATTGCCTTCCACCTTGCAAATGTTTCGCACACCCCATACTGAATGTAACCCCAGACCACAATCTCTCCACCACCAAATTTAACTGTTTTCTGGGTGTATTTTGGATCCATACGGACTCCAGTAGGTCTCCTGCAGTATTTGCGGCGGCTGTGGTGCAATTCTACTGAAGATTCATCAGAGTAATCCACCTTCTGCCACTTTTCCAGTGTCCATCTGTTTAGCAGGCTGTGGGATTTTGCAAATGCCACACGTTTTTTTATTTGCCTTTTATTTAGTGCTGGCTTTTAGGCACTGATTCGACCATAGAGGCCATTTCAAGACAGAATCCTACAAACTGTTCTAGTTGACACAGGACTTGAGGTGACCAGGCCTGTTGGAGCTCTGCTGCAGTGGAAGAGGTGCTTGCTTTGGATTTTCTAACAAACAAACGTTCCTCCTGAGCAGTTGTCTTGCGGGGTCTGCCGGACCTGGGCTTGTCAAACCCATCTCCAGTCTCTTCAAATCTTTTTTTAATTCTTTGTACTTGACGCTGAGACACATTAAAGGTGCCAGCCACCTCTGCAGTGGATCTGGTCTTCAGCCTCTTGATAATCAAGGATTTGGTCGCACGGTGGATTTTTGACATGTTGTCAGAGCTCAAGTTGCAGTTCAAGTGAAGGTTTGGAGTGCAGGGTTTCTTTTTATACACACCCACTAATTAACCGATCATTTACTGAGCACTGGTGAGGATGTAAAGTAGGATTTGGTGCATTATTGACCAGGTGACAAAACTTTTTTCTTGCGAAAACCTGACCATCTGTGTTCATTAAATGATCAATATTTCAGCATTGATGCCAATTTATTTTCTTAACCTAAACCAAATTTGGGAGGGTTTCAGCTTTCAAAAGAGTAATTTATGAAACCAATGGATGAATTTAACGTCAGGTTATAAGCTTTGATTTACATAACATGGATAAGCGACATAACTTCTGTCAGGGACTGTAGTCTGAGAGTGATTGTTATATTGGTATTGCTGCACCTGTGTTGTTGCCATAATTAGTTGGGTCCACTGCACCCTGATAGTGCAATTGTCTTGAGCCATAGGCAGGTAAGCATCTCTGCCTCTTTTCTCAGTGATTTCCAGTATTATTTAACACCAAATACCAAAAATACAAAATAACGCAGAAACAAAATGCAATAAAAACGTAACCTAATTTACTAATAGGTACAGAAATGCTTCCGAAATTCTGCAACATTAAATCCTCATAGTGGGAACATAGCCTAAAGGGTCATTTTTTATCTCTTCCAGATGTGAAGAATGCATTCAGTCTCCAAGGTCCAAAGCGCAGTGGATCTGTTGTACCAGTACAGAAGAGGAGAAGGTCACCTGGCTTTCTGCATGTCAGAGCGCTATTTATGCCAGTATTGAGAAGCGATAAATCCACAATTAGAGTATTGTGTGCAAATTAGAATTTTAATGTACTGGATTGTTAAAAAAAAAAAAGATTTGCATAAATACTGATCTGTTTTGTATATAATTTTTAATATATATGTAAATCAACTTTAGGGTATATCAACAGGCAGCACAGTGCTGCAGAGATCTGTGGCTGTCCCATCCGTCTTGCACAAATCAACCTCATTCGCGTTAATGGAACAAATTTTCAGCGCTGCGTGTGGACACCCTGATACTATACACATCTTTCCATCCATGGCCTTTATATTGATGTTTAAAAGAAACTTAACAAATAAAACTATGTGGTAAACTATAACCCGTTAGTGATGCAGCCAATTTTGGTCTATGTGACCAAGCTCCAGTTTTCAACTCTGGAATTTTTCTACTTACTACTGCAATTTTGACTTTGTTTTATGACACATTGTACTCTATGTTACTGGAAAATTTAAGCCAATATGTTTAGCATTTATGTATGAAAATATCAAAATTTTGACAATTTTAAAAATGTTGCCAATTTTCAAAATCTTCACTTTTATAACCTTACATCAGACCGTCATACCACGCAAAAAAAAGAAGTGAATAACATTTAATTCCCCATATGTGTTTTTCTCATCACCATCACTTTTCAAACATTTTATTTTGTTAGAATGTTAAAAGGAATAAAAGTTTATCAGCAATTTTTTTTTTAACAAGTGTGTTATAGGAAAAAATGGACCCTATAATTTGTTACACAATTCCTCCTAAACGCAGATATACGCCACATGTAGTTAAAGTAAAAAATTGCAGAATGTTGCAGAATGAAAATTGCAAATAGTGCCTGTGAGGAACTAAGCCGACCGCCACACTGTAGCCCGGGTATCACAGCTTCTGATACCACCGCCGCTACCAAATGTGACGGACGATCCCTTTCCTCCCACGTCACCAATGGGACGTAACTCCACAGGTACAGCTCTCCGGCGCCCCCCTTTGTCTCTCAGGTCAGTAAGAGAACTGCACCTAGAGCAAATGGCCGCTGGGGAAGGTGTCCTGTTACCCACTGGGTATTCTAAGATTCGTGATCAGAGTAAAAGCATCAGCCCAAGATTAATTTTATGGTTTAATTTGCCTTAAGGGCACACTAGATAATTACAGAAATATACAGTAAAGCTATACAACGTAATTACAATGGATTTTCAGTCAGAGTAAGAATACAACAATAATGTACAAGGCTTAAAGGTATAAGCTATAGATCAATATTACCGGGTATTATGGTCATGGGAAGACCTTGGCTCTGCCGTTCCCAGGTACAGTCTTCAGTTGCTGGATAGTCCCTTGGTCTTTCCTAGACCATCTTCTTGGCTTCTGTGTGTGAAATGGAATGACCAGCAGCCTGGTCATGGCTAGTTCTTAAACCTGCTAGGCCCTTCCCCTTTGCTTTGAAGCACGCATATTAACTGGCCTGCAATTCATATGGAGCAGCAAACAATGGCTTGAGCTTGAGCTATTTACCATACGACTGACCATCTTATTCAGACACTGGCCTAAACTAATTAGCATGCTAACGCCCCTTTGATTCCTAGTGGACATCAGAACCTGTTGTACTGGATATGCTAATAGGCAATGTGTAGTTAATAGTTTGTGGCTCTGTGAACTGACAAAATGGAGGCTGGTATAGGCACTATACAAAATGGTGGCGGTCCCAACCTCACACCTCCCTGCTTTTGAGGGCGCTAGGGGGTATCACATTCCTGTGTTCCCCAGTGCGCCCTACCGCACCCTCTCCTTGCCGGGACAACCCATCAGCGTTACCATGGTCCCTGCCTCTTTTGTGGCGAATGGTGAAGTGGTACTGTTGGAGAGCGAGGCTCCAGCGTAGCAACCTCCCATTCGTCCCAGAGACCGTGTGTAACCAGCTGAGGGGGTTGTGGTCTGTTTCCACGGTGAATTGGCGTCCGTACAAGTATGGCTGCAGACGCTGCAGGGCCCACACAATTGCCAGACATTCCTTCTCCATCGTGGAATAGGCCACTTCCCTCGGCAGGAGCTTCCTGCTTTGGTACAAAATGGGGTGTTCATGGCCCGTAGTGTCAACCTGGCTGAGCACAGCACCGAGGCCGAAGTCGCTGGCGTCGGTCTGCACTAAGAATGGCAGCGTGAAATCGGCTGCCTGTAGTACCGGAGAACTAGAAAGGGCGGTCTTGAGTGCCTGGAAAGCTGTCTCGCAGGCGACTGTCCAGTCGACTGCGACGGGCAGCTTTTTCTTGGTGAGGTCCGTCAGGGGCTTGGCCAGGGCACTATAGTGTGGAACAAACCTCCTATAGTACCCAGCAGTACCCAAAAAGGACATCACCTGCTTCTTGGTCCTGGGGGTGGGCCAGGATGCGATGGCATCCACCTTCCCGGGCTCTGGCTTCAGAGCTCCCCCACCTACCCGGTATCCCAGGTAGTGGACCTCACTCATACCCAGCTGGCATTTTTCCGGCTTAATGGTCAAGCCTGCTCGCTGGATCCGCCCGAGCACCTGCGCCAGGTGCTCTAGGTGATCCTCCCAGGTGGGACTGAAGATGGCAATGTCATCCAGGTACGCGGTCGCATACCCTTCCAGTCCCTCGAGCAGCATGTTGACCATCCGCTGAAAAGTGGCAGGGGCATTCTTCATGCCGAAGGGCATCACCGTGGACTCGTACAGTCCGAATGGGGTGATAAAGGCAGAGCGTTCCCGTGCCCTAGGGGTCAGGGGAATCTGCCAATACCCCCTGCTCAGATCCATGATGGTCAGGTACTTGGCCCCGGCCAGCTGGTCGAGCAGGTCATCGATGCGCGGCATTGGGTACGCATCGGTGACCGACACAGCGTTGAGCCCCCTGTAGTCCACGCAGAACCGCGTAGTTCGGTCCTTTTTAGGGACGAGGACTACAGGCGAAGCCCACGCGCTGTTGGACGCTTGGATCACCCCCAGCCTCAGCATCTCGTCTATCTCTTGGCGCATCTGCTGCTGCACCTCAAGAGAGACCCAATATGCTGAACGCCGGATTGGGGGGTGGTTACCAGTGTCCACGTCATGGACTGCTGCCTCAGTCCTTCCGGGCAGGCTGCTGAACAGCTCCCGAAAGGGGTGCAGGGTGGCCCCCAGCTGGGAACGTTCGTCCTCCGAGAGCTGGTGGCCAACCCCCACATCCTCGATGGATCCACCCGCCTTGGCTTGGGTGAGCAGATCGAGGAGGGTTTCTGCCTCTCCTTCCTCTGGAAGGTTGCACACTGGGTGAGCATAAGCCTCCCGCTCATGATGGGCCTTCATCATGTTCACATGGAAGGCCTTCCTCCTTCCACGGGCGTGGTCCAGGGTGACCAGGTAGGTGACGGCGTTGAGCTGCTCGTGCACGAGGTATGGACCCTCCCAGGCCGCCTGAAGCTTGTTTTGGGGTACGGGGACCAGTACCCACACCTTTTGACCCACCTGGTAGGTCCGCTCACAAGCATTCTGGTCGTACCATCGCTTCTGGTCAGCCTGAGCTTGGGCCATATTGTCATGCACCAGCCGCGTCAAGGCCATCATTCGGTCCCGGAAGCGCACGACATACTCAATGACCGACACTCCAGGGGTGGCTAAATCCCCTTCCCATGCTTCCTTCACCAGAGCAAGGGGCCCCCGTACACGTCGCCCGTACAGGAGCTCAAAGGGGGAGAACCCCGTTGAGGCCTGTGGGACCTCCCGGTAGGCAAACAGCAGGTGTGGGAGATACCGCTCCCAGTCTCTCCCGTGGGAGTCGACCAACATCTTCAGCATCTGCTTTAAGGTGCCATTGAACCGCTCACACAAGCCATTGGTCTGTGGGTGATACGGGCTGGCCACCAGATGTTGCACCTGTACCTGCTTACAGAGAGACTCCATCAGCTGCGACATGAACTGGGTCCCTCGGTCGGTGAGCATTTCCTTGGGTAACCCCACTCTGGAGAAAATCTCCAGTAAGGCAGTGGCCACTTTGTCGGCCCGAATGGACGACAAAGCTACCGCCTCCGGGTACCGGGTGGCATAGTCCACTACCGTTAGTATGAAGCATTTCCCGGAGCGGCTGGGAGTGGACAGAGGTCCAATGAGATCTACAGCCACCCTCGAGAAAGGCTCTTCGATGATGGGCAGAGTTCCAAGTGGGGCTTTGGGGCGCGGCCCCGCCTTCCCCACCCTCTGACAGGTGTCACACGAACGGCAGTAGGCTATCACCTCGGTCCTCATTCCAGGCCAGTAGAAATGCTGAGCTAGCCTGGCCCTGGTTTTAGTGATCCCTAGGTGTCCGGCCATTGGAATCTCGTGTGCGATCCGCAACAATTCCGCCCTGAACGGATGGGGTACCACTAACTGTCGGTCCCTGGGCCACGCCTCCGGTGAACCCTGCTGGACCGTTACCCGGTAAGCCGTCCCTGGTCCCAGACCACTCGCTCGCGGTCGGACTCCAGGGGAGGCTGTGCCGCCTGTTCCTTGAGAGTCTTCAGGCTAGGGTCAGCTTCCAACGCTGCCTGAAATCCCTGACTTGATGTGGCAAGAATTGATGAAACTGCCATGTCCTCTGTCAGTTCCCCGGGATCTGTCTCCTGGCTACTGTCTGACTCGGCAGCCACTTGGTCAGAGAGGGGGAAACCGTCGGACCTCCGCGAGGCTCCTTGGGCTTCAGCGCCCCCACTCCTGGTAACAGCGGCCACGACCTCTGAGATCACGGGTAGCGCCTGCTTTCCCTCATCCTCTGACCAAGTCGCCGGGTCAGGCAGACTTCCCTGACTTCCTGACATCCCGGATGTGGGGAACTCCTGACCTGGGGTCCTACCTGGTGGCTCCTCTCCCGGGACACCCCCTCACCCCATGGCCTGTTCCTCTTCCTGCAGGGGCCCTAGACTCAGCAGGCTGGGTTCACTTAGGGGCCCTACACTGCTCATAGCAGCCCCTCCCCCACCTCTGAGCTCTCCCGTGCAGCCTCCTTACCTGTCCTCACTGTGAGCCCTGTGTGTGTAGTGTCAGTGCATGGCTTACCATCAGGTTTCACTCCCTCCTCCACTGTTGGAGGCACATTCAATACATTAACATTAGCATTCACAGTAGAGTCATGACATTCTTGGGGAGCCGAACTTGGGGGTTCAGTGGCCACATACTGGGACACTAGCCGCCCCAAATCAGTCCCAAGCAACACATTTGCAGGAATATTTGGCGTTACTCCCACCTCCCGCATCCCCCTCCCGGCGCCCCAGTCCAAATACACCTTGGCAACGGGCAGCGGCGGTTCAACGCCTCCAATTCCGGAGACGGAAAGGGTTTTCCCAGGTACCAAGTCTTGAGGGGACATGTTGTGAATGGGTTTGAGATGAGTTCTGAGCAGAGGCTTCCTCTGGTGGTTACAAGCGGTGCTGGTCTGTCCAGTGAAGATTGTGAGGACTGGGAATCAGGTGTTACTGACTGGTCTTATATAAGGGAGTCACCTTCCCATCAGGGTTGCCGGTGATCAATTGTTCTGGTCTGAATCCTTCATTCCTGTTTCCCTTGTAGCCTGCTGTGTCGTGTCTGCATCTCCTGCTAACAGATAAGACATTTTCTTCTTTTTGTTTTTGTGCTATATTTTTGCATTTTTGTCCTGCACTTCTGTGGGGGCCTTCAGGGTCCCCTCCAGGGGCTTTTGCCCTCTCAGTTTAGTTCAGCCACTTATGTATGTACTTTTGCTTTTTCCAGTTTTTTCAGTGGCTGCTGTTTTGATTTTGTTACACCAGAGAACTAATTTAGGTGGTAGAGGTCGTGTGATCTCAGGTGTTTTTGAAATTAGTGGTGTTGGTGCTTTTCAGGGTTTTCTGGGATTGCAGTAAGTACCCTTCCTATCCTTTTCTATTTAGTTAGTTTGGGCCCCAGCGTTTGCTCATACTATTTTCTTTCTGTGTCAGTATTTCATCTTGTCTAACCGCCATTACATGTTTGGGGGCTTTCTATTGTCTTTGGGGTTCTGCTCCGGGGCAGATAGCTTTCCTATATCTATCTTTAGGTGTAGTTAGTTTCTCAGGCTGTGACGAGGCGTCTAGGACAACGTAGGAACGCTCCACGGCTGCCTCTAGTTGTGGTGGTTAGTCAGGGTACTGCAATCTCATAGTTTCCAACTGCTCTGGTGTATTTCCTTTTTTTACCTGCACTCCTCAGCTACCAAATCATAACAGTATCACCGGCCATAACTGAAAATTGTGTGGTACTCACAGAAGGGAAAAATATTGTGAAAGAAAAAAAAAAAAAGGTTGTCAGAGTTGTCAGAGATATTTTTCTGTTTGTTGCATTTTTTTTTTTTTCCTTTTCCCTCTGTATCTCTGGGTGCTGGGGAGGATCTTTTCTCTCAATGGAGTTTGCACAGTTGTCTGGCCGTGTGGATCAGCTTGCCACTGAGGTTCAGAGTATTGCTACCTATCTTGCTAGGTTGCCTGTTGTGGAACTTAGGATTCCCATGCCAGATTTGTTTTTAGGGGATCGAGCTAAGTTTCAGAATTTCAAAAATAATTGTAAATTGTTTTTTGCCTTAAAATCTAAGTCCTCAGGGGGGGCGGAGTCTGGCCGCGCTCCTGTGAAGACGCATGCAGGACTAGCTCTGCCTTGGAGCTGGTTTTGAGAGCCCTCTAGCAGTCTATCCAGCGACCTAATGGTTCGTACCGGGAGAGAGAGAGGAGGGGAGCTTACCGGGACCCACAAAAAACTGAAAGGCCAAGGAAATATTCAGCGTTTTGTGCAGAAAGGTAACTGTGCATCCCCGGGCACAGCGCGCAAGGTGGCGCCGACAGTCCCAGCACGCTCAGCTTCCCCGCTATCAGAGGGGTCTGACACCTCAGATATGGAAGGTGGGGATGAAATAACAACCGCTGCTTCGAGCAAAAGTCTTGTGACCAAATCGTATCTAGATGCAGCTCTGCAGAAGGTATTTACCCCACTTATGAAGGAACTCTCTGACTTTAGGGCTGTAATAACAGCGCAGGTGGAGAAGGTGGAGGAAGATTGCAACATGCTGTCAAAAACTACAGAAGATCTGACTGAGGTGGCAGGATCTCATGCACAACATCTCAATCATGTTTACACAATGCTGGAGGATCAGGAGAATCGGTCCCGGCGTAATAACATTAGAATAAAAGGCCTACCGGAAAGCTGGGCCTCTGAAGCCCTTCCCAAAGTAGCCATGGAAATGTTCAGTGATTTGTTGGGGCAGGAAAGAGCAGCAGCACTTACCATCGAACGAATTCACAGAGCCCTGAGGCCGCAAAGTGCTCCTTCTGATCCACCGAGAGATGTGATTTGCAGGTTACTTTCTTATGTGGACACTAGAGACATTCTGAATGCAACCCGTGCTAAAGGCACTTTAAAGTATGGGGAAGCTACCATCCATTTCTATCAAGATTTGGCACCTACTACACTGACTAAACGCCGTATGTTGCGTCCTTTGCTCCAGGTACTTGCTCAGCATAATTGCAGGTACGCTTGGCTATTCCCCTTTGGCTTGCGTGCCACTATAAATGGCAAACGTCTGGAGTTACATACACCTGCTGACTTGACCAGTTTCTGGAAAGCTTTGGGAGTTGAACCGATAGACATACCTTCTTGGCTTATAGTGGATGCTAAACCGAAGATCCGTAAGATGAATCCTGGTTCTCCATGGAAAGTTGTGAAGAAAAAGAAAGTTGTGGCTACGGAGAAGAATCTTACATCAGACAAGACCTGAACCTTTATGAAACGATCTCTTTAAATCTTCATTTAGAAGAATTTACATTCTTCGGCCACTAGATGGCATTGGTTGTCTGTTGCCACAGTTAACTGTTTGGTTATTGCAGTTAAATTTAGTTGTATGGTGGTGGGAGTAGTGTTGAGCATTCCGATACTGCAAATATCGGGTATCGGCCGATATTAGCTGTATCGGAATTCCGATTCCGAGTTCCGATATTTTCGTCTTATCGGATACCGGAATCGGGATTGTCACTGTCAGTGTCCGTCTGTCGGGTCTGTCAGGAGTCAGCGGCACTTACCTGGCAGAAGATCTCCGGCGGTCACGTCCTGGACTGCTTCATGGCCGCCATCCTCTTCTCCCCAGCGGTCACATGCAGTTTCTCGCGATAACTGCAGTGACTGCTGGGTAATCCCGGCCGTAAAGCAGTCAGTCCGATGACGTCACCGCCGGGGAAGCAGGTAATCAGCTGTGCTGCGTTGCAATGACAGGCTCTGCCTGTCATTGCGATGTAGCAGAGCTGGATCGTCGTGGGACACTCGTTACTATGGACTGCGTCGGACAGGTGGTATACTGTTGGTTTTTTTTTTTCCTTTTTTTACAGGAGATCGATGGCGTCGCAGGAATGAGAGAGTAATAAAAGAAATGAAAACTGTGTTGTCTCTTTTATTTCATTAAAATACTTTTTTCTTGCTTTGTCTTTTTTTTACACATTTAATAACTTTGGGATTAATAATGGATTGGTGTCTTATTGACACCTCTCCATTATTAACCGGGCTTATTGTCACCGTGCAATCAACGGTGACAATAACCCCTTATTACCCCACTTGCCACCGCTACAGGGCAAGTGGGAAGAGCCGGGTAAAGTGCCACAATTGGCACATCTTTTGATGCGCCAAATGTGGGGCTGCTGTAGCCTGGTATTATCAGGCTGTTGAGGGCCAAAATCCATGGGCCTTGACAGTCTTTTAATACCAGGCCGCAGCAGTCTGCATTTTACTTGGCTGGTTAACAAAAATAGGGGGGATCCCCACGCCGTTTTTTTTTCGAGGGGATCCCCTATTTTTGTTAACCAGCCAAGCTAAGCAGACTGCTGTGGCCTGGTATTATCAGGCTTGCAAGGTCCATGGATATTGGATCCTTACCAGCCTGAAAAACCAGGCCTCAGCGGTCTGCTTCATCTGGCTGGTTAACAAAAATAGGGGGGACCCCACGCTAATTTTTTTCGAGGGGATCCCCTATTTTTGTTAATCAGCCAAGATATGCAGACTGCTGTGGCCTGGTATTATCAGGCTGGCAAGGTCCATGGATCTTGGCTCCTTAACAGCCTGAAAATCCAGGCCTCAGCGGTCTGCTTCATCTGGCTGGTTAACAAAAATAGGGGGGACCCCACGCCAATTTTTTCGAGGGGATCCCCTATTTTTGTTAATCAGCCAAGATATGCAGACTGCTGTGGCCTGGTATTATCAGGCTGGCAAGGTCCATGGATCTTGGCTCCTTAACAGCCTGAAAATCCAGGCCTCAGCGGTCTGCTTCATCTGGCTGGTTAACAAAAATAGGGGGGACCCCACGCCATTTTTTTTTCGAAGGGAACCCCTATTTTTGTTAATCAGCTCCCTCTGACGTCACTGATTGTGTCCCTGGCTGACCTGAAGTGAAAGTGGAAAGCAATCAATTAAGCTTTCCACTTAAGGGCCCGTCTCACATAGCGATATCGCTACCGAGATCGCTGCTGAGTCACTAGTTTTGTGACGCAGCAGCGAGCTCACCAGTGATATCGCTGTGTGTGACATTCAGCGACGATCAGCCCCCCTGCCGGGTATCGCTGATCGTCGCTGAAATGTCAGGACCTTTGATCGCTGGTTTCCCGCCTGTCACACGCAGCGATGCGTGCCTGTCAGAGGGAAACCAGCGATCAAAAAAAGGTCCTGACATTTCTGCGACGATCAGCGATACCCGGCAGGGGGGCTGATCGTCGCTGAATGTCACACACAGCGATATCGCTGGTGAGCTCGCTGCTGCGTCACGAAACTAGTGACTCAGCAGCGATCTCGGTAGCGATATCGCTATGTGAGACGGGCCCTTAAGCGATGTTACCCGCAGTGTCGCTGTCCCAGATCGCTGCCTGAGCTGCCTGTTTGGCAGCTCAGCAGCGATCATGTAGCGATACACCAGCGATCCTGACAAGTGCATATCGTTGTCGGGATCGCTGGTGTATCGTTATGTGACACCCAGCCTTTACTCTCCTGTCAGGCAGGAGAGGAACTCATTCATTTGGGGTTTACTGTGAGGCTGCAGCATTAGCTGCGGTCCCTGCAGTAAACATTAACCCTTTCTGAAGGATTACACCGTGGGACCTGACTGTGCATGGGATAGGTAAGAATAATTTTGCTTTTTATTTTATTTTTATTACAGGAAATGGTTTTTGCAGTAAAATAAAAGATGGTCAAAAACATGTGTCTTTATTTCATTAAAATGATTTTTAATTAAAGTGTGTGTGTTTTATTTTTATTTCATGCAATAGGATTAATAATTGATAGTTGTCTAATTGACAGCTCTCAATTATTAACCTGGCTTAAGGTCACCTTTCAATAGCAAGGTGGCTTTAACCCCATATTAACCCATTCGCCACCGCTACAGGGCAATGGGAATAGACGGGCAAAGTGCCAGAAAGGGCGAATCTAATTATAGATTTGTCTTTCCTGGGGTGTCTGGGGGCAGATGTTAGTAGCCGGGGGGGGCAAAAATAATGGTCCCTCTCTGGGCTATTATTATCTGCCCCCACTCACTGGCTTTGTCTGTCTGGTTGCGAAAATAGGGCGGGAGCCCACGCATTTTTTTTCAGCAATTTTACACCTCATATATATATATACATGTCATTGAATTTGTGACACATATATATATATATTTATATTTGTAGTTCATACACTTCTACATAGTATAATAGCCGCTAATTCAATTGCCGGCTTTTGTGAAAATGCAGAACCCGACATGAAATGACACTTGGTGTACATAGGGTTAACCATGTCTTTTCATGTCCTTTGCTATCTAATTTGCACAAACAATTAAATCAGACTATGTGTGCAAAATTTCACACCTCTAGGGGTTAATTAAAGGTGTAAATTCGTAGCAAAAAAGTCCGTTTTTTTTACAACGAATTTACACCTTTAATTAACCCCTAGAGGTGTGAAATTTTGCACACATAGTCTGATTTAATTGTTTGTGCAAATTAGATAGCAAAGGACATGAAAAGAAATGTTTAACCCTATGTACACCAAGTGTCATTTCATGTCGGGTGACCCGACATGAAATGACACTTGGTGTACATAGGGTTAACCATGTCTTTTCATGTCCTTTGCTATCTAATTTGCACAAACAATTAAATCAGACTATGTGTGCAAAATTTCACACCTCTAGGGGTTAATTAAAGGTGTAAATTCGTAGCAAAAAAGTCCGTTTTTTTTACAACGAATTTACACCTTTAATTAACCCCTACAGGTGTGAAATTTTGCACACATAGTCTGATTTAATTGTTTGTGCAAATTAGATAGCAAAGGACATGAAAAGAAATGTTTAACCCTATGTACACCAAGTGTCATTTCATGTCGGGTGCTTCTGTCTTTTCACTGAAGCCGGCTTTACCCGGCAATTGAATCAAAGGATATTTTACTATGTAGAAGTGTATAAACTATACATATATGTATATATATATGTCACAATGACATGTATATATATATATATATGTATTCTATGTGTGTATATTTAGTGTTTACAAGGAAAGAATGGGGTTTTTTTTAGTTGCGATATTTTGTTCCCATAGACTTACATGGGACTTCCGGTATCGGTATCGGGTATCGCCGATATTTTAGTGATATCGGCGATACCATTCCGATTCCGATACTTTAGCATATCGGAAAGTATCGCTCAACTCTAGGTGGGAGTAAAACGAGAGGAGGAATCCAGTTAATAAATTTAATGATTTGATTCTGTTCATGCCGGTAATTTGCCAGCTTGGGGAAATGTTACCTTATTTATGGTCTCTTCTTGCACTCCCTCCTCCTACCAATGTAATTATTGTGATAAGCTTTATTGAGTAGATATGAAACAATGTGAAGGGTATAGACCGATTAGTACTTAGATGGGAGAGACTGACTGCTCATTCAACAGTTACTTAATTATCCTGCTGTTCTCTTTTTCTCCATACTTCAGTCTATCTTCCTATTCCTCTTCTCCCTTCTTTCATAATCTTTCTTTTCCTTCTCTTTTTGGAAATGATAAATATTACCATTCTGATAGTCATATTACTGAATGGGACTGTTAGTTTATTAATAGCTATGGCTGTCTTATTCCTTGACCTGGTTAAAGATAGAACCATTTAGTTCTCATTTTTATAGTAGCTGGGGGCTCCTAAAACTACTGCGTGTAGTCATGTGGGAATGAGTCTGACTAAATTTCACTATTGTGAACCCCCCCCGATGAGTGGGGCCTGGCTTTTGGGGTGATTATTCTCAGGGGGGACCTTGTGTTTCTGCTTGGGGGTGGATCTCCCTGGAAGCTACGCCTCACCCCAGTTTGCTTACTCTTAAAAGTTTAGATTGTTATGTGTATTTTTGTAGTGTGTGTGTTTGTTTGTTGTCCTGTCTTCTTCAACCCCTGTATAGTTGTATTCCAATTCCTTCTCTTCTAATACCCCATATTTCCCCTCAGAAAAAGCTGTTCTCTAATTCCGTCCCTCCTTTCTCAGAGAATTATGTAGTAGTGAGTTAAAACACTGGTTTTCTGTCTGCTCGT
Source organism: Oophaga sylvatica (assembly GCA_033576555.1). Taxonomy (NCBI): domain Eukaryota; kingdom Metazoa; phylum Chordata; class Amphibia; order Anura; family Dendrobatidae; genus Oophaga; species Oophaga sylvatica. The sequence continues at coordinate 31,831 of JARQOD010006207.1, forward strand.
TCAGTCATTTGCGATTTGTATTGTTTCCGCTGATCCGTTATCTATTGTGCCTTTTTACTGATCCTCATGACGGGTTATTCATGTAAATTAACATCGTACAATGTTAAGGGTTTTAATTCCCCAGTGAAACGTAGTAAAGTCTTTTCCATTTTTCGTACTAATCCAGTTGATTTCCTTCTGTTACAAGAAACCCATTTCCGTACTGGGAAAATCCCGCATCTGCCGTCGAGGGTGTACAGCCAGTGGGTTCATGCAACTGCATCTGATTCCTCAACTAGGGTGGTAAGTGTTGGAATTCATAAGAATTGTCCTTTTAAAATCCTTACCACATTTTTGGATGATGAGGGTAGGTTCATTTTTGTTAAGGGGAAGCTGGGAGGAATAACCCTTACAGTTTGCAATATATACGCTCCCAATCAAGGCACGGTTGCATGGCTGTTAGAAATATTGGCAAAACTCAAGACATTTGCTGAAGGACTTGTGCTGGTGGGTGGTGACCTAAATATAGTATTGAATCCCTTGTTAGATACCTCTACACCAGGGATGTCAAAGTCAAACACACCGAGGGCCAAAAAAAAAATTTGCTACAAGCCGAGGGCCGGACTGACGCCCTGTTACCGGTGCATTGTGGGAAATGTAGTGTTGGTGCCAGGGCCGGCTCCAGGTTTTTATGGGCCCCGGGCGAAAGAGCCTCAGTGGGCCCCTTTAACACAGACCACGATTCATGATGCACAGATACAGCAGAGAAATATGGGTACAGTACAGCGCCAAATACTTCACTTCTTCCATTACATGACTGATATCTATTGTAAATTGTACAATAGCTCAGAAACTGCCAAATCCTCACAGCGCACAGAACAGACTGGACAGTACAGTCCTCCATACAATATTATGGGCACCACAGTCTCCCCTCATCACCCATATAATACCCCATGCAGGATGTCACCCCCATCCCCCATATAATGCTCCATACAGAATACTGGACCCAATATAATGCTCCATACAGAATACTGGACCCAATATAATGCTCCATACAGGATACTGGTCCCATATAATGCTCCATACAGGATACTGGTCCCCATATAATGCTCCATACAAAATATGGAGCTCTCCTCTGCGCTGTACTGCGTTCTGCACTGTTACAGCTCAGGAAAGGGCGCTGTGGAAAGACTCCCCATTATCATCATCATTGCCTCCCCATCATCATCATGGCCTCCCCATTATCATCAATGCCTGCCCATCATCATCATCTCCTCCCCATCATCATCAATGCCTGCCATTATCATCAATGCCTGCCCATTATCATCATTTCTCCCCATCATCATCAATGCCTCCCCATTATCAGCAATGCCTGCCCATCATCATCTCCTCCCCATCATCATCAATGTCTGCCCATCATCATCATCTCCTCCCCATCATCATCAATGCCTGCCCCTTATCATCAATGCCTGCCCATTTCACATCTTCTCCCCATCATCATCAATGCCTCCCCATTATCAGCAATGCCTGCCCATCATCATCTACTCCCATCATCAATGCCTGCCCATTATCATCAATACCTGCCCATTATCATCATATTCTCCCCATCATCATCATCATCAATGCCTCCCCATTATCATCAATGCCTGCCCATTATCATCTTCTCCCCATCATCATCATCAATGCCTCCCCATCATCATCAATGTCTGCCCATCATCATCTTCTCCCCATCATCAATGCCTCCCCATTATCATCATCTTCTCCCCATCATCATCAATGACTCCCCATTATCAGCAATGCCTGCCATCATCATCTTCTCCCCATCATCAATGCCTCCCCATTATCAGCAATGCCTGCCATCATCACACAGACAGCACACAAGCACTCTCTCACATACATACATACATACATACATACATACACACACACACACATACATACACACACAAAGCACCGCACTACATACACACACAGAGACACACACAGAGACGTCTTACCTGTTCAGCGTCCCCGCGCTCTGTGCCACAGCCGGCCGCTGAATGATGACGTCATTCAGCGGCCGGCTGTGAGAGGAAGCGCCGGCGCCCCCTGGAGCCCGGAGCTGCGGCAGCGGAGGCACGGGAGAGGTAAGTATTGTTGCCAGCTGCTGCCGGGGCCCTGAGCAGCTGGGGGGGGCCCAGTGGCGGCGCTGACACCGCTCTCCTCCCCTAACGGGCGCGGGGGTACCAGACTGCGAGTGGGCCCCCTCGCCCGCTCAGGGCCCCCCCGCCTGCTCAGGGCCCCCCGCCTGCTCAGGGCCCGCTGCCAGGGGGCCATAGATAATCAATTCGCGGGCCGGATGTGGCCCGCGGGCCTTGACTTTGACATATGGGCTCTACACCCAAGGTCCATGTTGCCTATAGAGCACTGAGGAAATTACATTTACTCTTGCAAGATTTGAAACTTAAGGATAGTGGAGATTACTTCACCCATCCAAACGAGACTATTCCTTCTATTCACATCCCCACAAATCCTATGCAGAATAGATATTTGTTAATACCTGGTCTTTGGTCCCCTTTGTGTCATCGGCGCAGATAGGAACTATAGGCATTTCCGACCATGCACCTGTTTCAGTCGCATTCGGTTTGCAGGATCTCCCTGCCCGCCAGGGTTTTGGAATTGAATGTCACACTATGGACAATGAGGCTACTGTGAAGAATATCACATCTCAAATTTCGGATTACTTTGTAGTAATGATACGGGGGGGATGAATGCGACACGGTTTGGGAGGCCCATAAGGCCGTGATGAGAGGAAATTTTATCAAACTGGGGTCCATTATTAAACGTCAGCGCATGCACAAGATCACATCCCTACTCTCAAAGATTAACACTTTGGAGATAGCCACAAACACACTTTAGCGACGAAAACGTTTGAGGAGCTGCAAGTTGTGTAGATCTCAGCTTGCAGATTACTTAACACTATAGCTACAAATAATTTTGCAAAAATCAAATTCACCTTTACCTACATGGCAATAGAGGGGGGAAACACATGACTGCGGCTCTCAAAAAACAGAAAACTTCTTCCACTATTACAGCTGTGATGGGTCCTAATGGCATACTGACGGAGGACCCAAAGGGTATTGCGACGCTTTTTCATCTTATTTAGGCTCGTTATATAATCTACAATCTGCCCACAAAGGCTCTATTGATTCAGATAGATTAGAAGCAGTTCACACCTTTTTAGACAAATTGTCACTCCCTTCTCTAGACAAGACTATGCAGATCTTTGCTGGCCCCAGTGACTGAAGATTAAATAAAACATACATTAAGCTCGATACCATCTGGAAAGAGCCCTGGGCCTGATGGGTTCCCCATTATATGTTATAAAAGTTCTTCTCAACATTATCCCCTTATTTAGTCAAATACTTTAACTCACTTTTATTAGGCTCTCCGCCCCTCCCCCAATCTCAAGAAGCGTTTATCACTCTCATTCCGAAGCAAACAAAGACCACTCAATCTGTAGTAATTTCCGACCAATCTCTTTACTCAACAGGATTTAAGTTATGGACCAAACTTTTGGCCCGTAAATAGCGGGCCTGTGGGATCCTAGTTCACCGGATCAGGCAGGTTTTGTTTTGGGGAGGGAGGGGAGAGATAATGTCCAGAGAGCAATTTACTCTTTGGCGATTGCCAAGCGTTGCTCTCTGCCCCTCTCTCTATTAAGTCTTGACGCGGAAAAGGCTTTTTGACAGGGTGGATTGGGGATTTTTAGAGCAGACTCTTTGAAATTTGGATTTCTCCCCGCTTCATTTCCATTATATTGAATCTATATTCATCGCCCTCAGCGAGGGTCCGGGCAATGGGCAATTGTCAACACCCTTTCGCATTAATAATGGTACGCGTCAGGATGCCCCTTTCCCGTCCCTTATTTGTTTTAACCATTGAACCCCTGCTTCAAGCTATTAGACATGCCCTGATATTTGGGTTTTAAAGTTGACTCCGAGAATACAAAGTCAGTGCCTTCGCGATGATATCTATTAAGTTTATCAGACCCTATCAAGTCCCTCAAGGAGTAATGGCGCTTCTCCAGCAATATGGAGAGATTTCAATTTTAAAATTAATGTTTCTAAATGCGAAATGATTGGTTTGAACCTCCCAAATTCCACAATTCTTTTACTAAAGACTATATTATTCCTTCTTTTGGCCACCATCTTGTATAACATACCTTGGAATTAGAATTCCTGGGGATTTGTCCCAGATTGTATGAATTTAACTATGATGTCAGCCTAGTGGAAGTTAAAGCTATGCTCCAAAAAATAGATATTCCTTTCCTCTCTTGGTTGGGTAGGGAAAAATCTTCTGAAAACTTATGTAGTTCCCAAAAATATTATATTTCTACAGACTCTTACCATCCAGTGCGACCTGCTTACTTTAATCCATTAGAATATTTTCTCTTCATTTTTATGGAAAGGAAATAGACCGTCACGCGCATGCTTGCTTACGACGTCCAAAACAATTAGGGGGAATCGGTCTTCTGATATGGGATTGTATTATCGGGCGACTCACCTAGATTATTGGCAGAATTGCTTCACTTCTTATTCAAAACCCTGTAAATCATTGGCTTTTTGGTTGATGGGGGAGAAAGGAGTGAGATTACTTTGGACTGCTCCCTTTCTTGATAAATCAAAAAATTCTTTACATACTTTAAAAGACATGCACTGGTTGTTCAAGGGACTTCCTTTATGGGAACAGGGGAACTGAGGGAAACAACTCTTATCTTGTTCACTATATTCGACCGTTGGCGGTACTCCCTTGGTTTGTGGATCCCCTGTTTAGAGATACTATGGGTGTATGGGCGAAAATTACAAGATTGACTTTAGGGCCAATTGTTGGGGGGCAGAGAATCAGAGACTAAACTTTGTACTGGAGACTTTACGTGCTTTAGGAGGAGGGGAATTTCATTGCTCGATGTTTTGTTTTTGGTCTAGGTTTCTTACTTTGGGGACAATCGTAATTCTCCCTCATGGTTTGTCAAACTGGGTCTCTGGACCTGCTCTTCCAATAGGTTGACTTCTTTTCTATTAAACAAATTGGTATTGGAACATCCCACAGCTAAACCTCTTGCTATTTTGCATGGGAATCAGACCTATCCTGTACGTTTTCAGATGAAAGAGACAAAACTAATCCTCACTGCTCACATGGTTTTTCTCGGTTGCATACTTTCTCAAGAAAATGCCTTGAAACTCACCCTTGAGATGGTATAGGTCGCCAGTTAGAATCTCACAGATGTTTCCCTCTGTTCCAGATACATGCTGGAGGATGTAATGCTAATAGAGGTACACTCAGTCATGTTTGGTGGTCTTGCCCAAGTTCCAACCTTTCTGGTTAAAAGTCCACAGTTCTATTCAGATATTTTATGCAAACCATTTGTATTACACCAAACTATGGTCTTTGAATATGGATTCTTCAGAGATTTCTCTGAGGAAAAATCCATGGTAGTGCATCTCTTGACGGCAGCCAAATTTTAATCCCGTGTATTGGAAATCGCTGAGGTCCCTGATTATGTTCATTGGGTAGACAAAGTGGAAAGATAAGGAGAATGGAGGAGACATTCCATTGGCTGAATGGCTCACGAGAACAATTTTGCAGATATGGGACCCTTGGTTTAATTGGAAAAATCTTATGACTAATAGTTTAAAAACCATATTGTCACGGAGATGATGAAGGTTCTTAAAAAGACCAGATTTGGTTGTCAGTCTGAGATTTATCTGAGTTCTGGGGAGACTTTATGATGGCTTACCAGTCTACTCACTATAATCTATTGCATTATTCCATTTAATAACTATAGAGACATATGTCCCTCAATCTTACACTCTTTTCTTTCCCCCCCCCTACGCTCACCTCTGTTCTTTACTCTATCTTCCTTGGTAAGTGATTATTTGTTGTGTTTGTACATGTTGTCTTTTGTGGTATCTGTCTTCTATGTTTTTCAAAGTTGTGTGCATTAACTAATTTTAATATTAATAACAATAAATATAGCTTTACACTTTGTTAACATGTGGATCAGAAAAGCTTTATCCTTATCTCAAGTTTTTTGATTATGCTTTGTTATTGATGTTTAATAATGACATGTTTATTTTGTTACTTCACTGTTTTTTTCAAATTTTAATAAAAAGAATTTAATATGAAAAAAAAAAAAATCTAAGTCCCAGGGAACGCAGCGCAGCGGTTCAAATTATCATCTCTCTCCTGCGCGGTGATCCTCAGGATTGGCTTTTTCCCTGACACTGGGGATCTGTTTTGAGTGATGTTGATGCATTTTTTCAGGCTTTGGGGTTATTGTCGATGAGCCTAATGTCACTGATCAAGCTGAAAAAGCCTTGTTGGCATTAAATCAGGGCTTGATGACGCTGAGTTGTACAGTCAGAGATTCCGTGGTGGGCAGTCCTGACCAAATGGAATGACGACGCTTTGGCAGCCCTTTTCCGGAAGGGTCTGTCAGATAATGTAAGGTGTTATGGTGGGATTCCCTGTCCCCTCTGGTCTCAATTTCTATGTCATTAGCGATTCAAATTGACAGACGTTTGCGTGAGCGGAAGGAAGTATGCGTGGAATGGTGTTGCCTTGTGAGCCAGCTTCTGAACCCATGAAGTGTGATAGAGTGGTGTCTGGGGCACAGCGTCATGAGTTTCGAAAGCGCAATGGTTATGTTTCTACTGTGGTGATGCCTTTCATGCTATTTCAGTCTGCCCTAAGCGGGGAAGACGTTTTGCACGCTCAGTTGTCTTGGGTAGTGTTCAGACTAAGTTTTATTAACTGTACTCTGATATGCTCTCTGTCCTCATTTTCTGCTCAGGCTTTCGTTGATTCTGGAGCAGCTATTAACCTGTGGATTATGATTTGCTAAACGTTGTGGGTTTCCCTTGATACCCTACAGAAGTCTATTCCCCTACTGGGATCGATTCTACCCCTTTGGCTGAGAATAAACCCCAGTTTTTCTACTCAGGTGATAATGAGGGTTGAACCTGATCACAGGAGTGCTGCAAATTTTTGGTTCTGTATAATCGCATGACATTATCGTGCTGGGTTTCCCTTGGTTACAGTCTCATAATCCTGTTTTGGATTGGAAATCTGTGTCTGAACCAGTTGGGGTGCAATGTGTTAATACCAACACTCCTGTTTTTTCGCCTCCCCCCGGCTAGATGTTCCTGACTTTTTTGATTGATTTTTCTGATGTGTTTTAGCGAAAGTAAATCTGCATCCTTGCCTCCCCATAGGGTATGACTGCGCTATTGAATTAGTGCCGGGTAGTAAATTCCCTAAGGGTCGCCCTTTTTAACTTGTCTGTACGAACATGACGTATGCAGTCTTATTCAAGGAATCATTGGAGGAAGGGTCATATCAGACCATCCTCTTCACCCTTAGGTGCCGGTTTTTTCTTTGTGGCCAAAAAAGGATGGTCATTGAGGCCGTGTATTGATTATCGTCTCTTGAACAATATTACTGTGAAATATCAATACCGTTACCCTGATTTCTGACTGTTTTCCAGGGTGGAAAAACGCTACTTGGTTTACCAAGCTTGACCTCAGGGGGGGGTATAACCTTATTCGCATTAAGCACGGGGATGAATGGAAGACGGCATTCAATACCCCTGAAGGGCATTTTGGTAGCTGGTTGATGCCCTTTGGGTCACTAATGCTCCTTCCGTCTTCCAGTCCTTATGAATGACATTTCAGGGATTTTGTGGACAAATTTCTGTTGTTATTTGGATGATATCTTGATTTTTTCTAATGATGGGACTCTCATGTGAAAATGTTCGAACGGTATTCCAGATTTTGAGAGAGAATGCTCTGTATGTGAAGGGATCAAAGTGTCTTTTTGGCGTACAGGGATTCATTTCTGGGATTCATTTTGTCCCCATTGTTATTGAAATGGACCCGGTCAAGGTTAGGCCATCTGTGATTGGGTCAACTACTTCATTAAAGGCTCTTCAGAGATTTTGGGTTTTGCCATTTTATCGTAAATTTATTGGTAATTTCTCGGTTATTGTTAAACTTTAAAACTGATTTGACCAGAAAAGGGTTCTGATGTGGTGAATTGGCCTCCTGAGGCAGTCTCTGCATTTCAGGAACTTAAGCAGAGATTCATTCTGCTCCTGTTCTACGGCAGCCTGATGTTTCTCTGCCATTTCAGGTGGAGGTTGATGCCTCTGAAATTGGGGCAGGTGCCGTTTTGTCCCAAAAATCCAGAGGACCTCTAAAAGTAACCTTGTGCCTTTTTCTCTCGAAATTTTCTCCTACTGAACGTAATTATGACGTGGGTAATCGGAGTTATTGGCCATGAAGTGGGCTTTGAGAGTGGAGACTTGGCTGGAGGGAGCAAACATCAGGTGGTGGTCCTTAGGACCATAAGAATCTGGTCTATCTGGAATCTGCCAAGCGACTCAATCCTAGAAGGCCAGGTGGGCCTTGTTTTTCACACGTTTTAATTTTGTGGTTTCCTTTCTTCCTGGCACTAAGAATGTTAAGGCGGATGCCCTCTCGAGGGCTTCCTGCGGACTCCCTGAGTTATCTGTCCTTCTGTTATTTTGAAAGAGGGTGTAGTTCTTTCGCATCTCGCCCAATTTGAGACTTGCTCTGGAGGGGTGTCAGGAGGATAGGCCGAGCGCTGCCCCGGTTGGAAAATTGTTTGTCCCGGATCAGTGGAAAAAGGTGTGATGTCTGAGATTCATTGTTCCGCATTGGTGGGCATCCGGAATTTTTGGTACCAGAGACTTGGTTAGGTCGGTCCTTTTGGTGGCCTACTTGTTCGTGATGTCAGGGAATTTGTGCAGTCCCTGCGGGACTTGCTCTCGCTCCAAGCCTTGCCTCGCTCTAGTGGTTTGTTGATGCCATTGCCTGTGCCCAAGAGACAATGGACCCATATCTTATGGATTTAATTTCCGACCTTCTGTTTCTAGAGAATGACACCATTGGGTAATTTGTGATAGGTTTTCCAAAATGATACATCTTGTGCCATTACTAAGTTGCCTTCCTCCTCTGAATTGGTGCGTTGTTCCTTCAGCACGTGGTTGTTTACACGGCATTCCTGAGAACATTGTGTCTGACAGAGGAGTCCAGTTTGTTTCCAGATTTGGAGGACTTTTTGTTTAAACTGGGTGTTTCAATTGTCTTTCCTCGGATTTTCATCCTCAGGACCAATGGTCAAACTGAGAGAACAAACCAGACATTGGACACTTATCTAAGTGCTTTGTGTCTGTGATCAGGATGACTGGGTTTCTTTTTTGCCTTTGCTGAGTTTGCTCTTAATAATAGGGCTAGCTCTGCCACTTTGATGTCTCTTTTTCTGTAATTCTGGGTTTCACCTCGATTTCTTTCAGACAGACGGAGGCTTCTGTCTGTCCAGGTGTGACTTGTTGTGGAGCGTATGCAACGATTTGGGACCAGGTAGTGGAGAGGTTGTCCCTCTCTCAGGAGAAAGGCCCAGCGGTTTGCTAACCGGCATAGGAACTGATGGTCCTCGGTTTAAAGTGGGGGACTTGGTCTGGTTGTCCTCAAAGAATATTCCATGAGAGTGGATCTCCTAAATTTAAGCTAGGTTATTGGCCTTATAGAATATAGAATCATAGAATCATAGAATGGTAGAGTTGGAAGGGACCTCCTGGGGCCTTTGGTCCAAACCCCCTCTCAAACAGGATTCTCTAAATCATCCCAGACAGATGTCTATCCAGCCTCTGTTTGAAGACTTCCATTGAAGGAGAACTCACCACCTCTTGTGGCAGCTGTTCCACTCATTGATCACCATAACTGTCAAAAGTTTTTTCATATCTAATCTGTGGTCTCCTCCCATTCAGTTTACATCCCATTGCTTTAGTCTTCCTTGTGCAAATGAGAATAAAGATGATCCTTCTACAATGTGACAGCCCTTGAGTATTTGTAGACAGTATTAAGTCTCCTCTCAGTCTTCTTTTTTGCAAGCTAAACATTCCCAAATCCTGCAAACCGTTCCTCATAGGACATGGTTTGCAGACCGGCACCATTCTGGGTGGTTTCTCTGAATTTGCTCCAGTTTGTTGTGTCTTTTTTAAAATGTGGTGCCCAAAAACTGGGACACAGTATTCCAGATGAGGTTGACCAAAGAGGAGTAGAGGGCAATAATGACCTCACGTGATTCTAGATGTATGCCTTCTGTTGATACATCCTAGAATTGCATTTGCCTTTTTTTGCTGCTGCATCACACTGTTGACTCATGTTAAGTCTGTGATCAATTAGTATACCCAAGTTTTTTCACATGTGCTGTTACTTAGCCCTATTCCTCCATTTTGTATATGCTTTTTTCATTTTTATTGCCAAGTAGTATTTGCATTTTTCCCTGTTAAAATCCAACATTATAAGATCATGGAGATTATTAATCCTGTTTCTTTTCGTTTGCTTCTTCCAGGGACATTAAGATCCATAACGTGTTCCACAAGTCCTTGTTGAAGAGGTTAGTTGAGCCAGTGGTTTTCTGCTGCTGTGCTCCTGACCTGTTTTGGTTGAGGGCAATCTGGAGTATGTGGTTGAGAAAATATGATCTGTTTTTCTAGACGGAAATCCCAGTATTTGGTTTAAATGGAGAGGTTTGGTCAGGAAGACAATCTTGGGTGTTTGCTTCGGACATCCATGCTAGGGAGACTTATCCGTGCGTATCATAGAACTCATCCTGACCGACCTGGTTGCTCAAATGAGGGTTCGGTGACCCCTCCTCAAGGGGGGGGGGATGTTGTGAATGTGTTTGAGATGAGTTCTGAGCAGAGGTTCCTCTGGTGGTTACAAGCGATGCTGGTCTGTCCAGTGAAGATTGTGAGGACTGGGAATCAGTGTTACTGACTGGTCTTTATATAAGGGAGTCACCTTCCCATCGGGTTGCCGGTGATCAATTGTTCTGGTTGAATCCTTCATTCCTGTTTCCCTTGTAGCCTGCTGTGTGTGTCTGCATCTCCTGCTAACAGATAAGACATTTTTTTTTTTGTTTTTGTGCTATATTTTGCATTTTTGTCCTGCACTTCTGTGGGGGCCTTCAGGGTCCCCTCCGGGGGTTTTTGCCCTCTCAGTTTAGTTCAGCCACTTATGTATGACTTTTGCTTTTTCCAGTTTTTTTCAGTGGCTGCTGTTTTGATTTTGTTACACCAGAGAACTAATTTAGGTGGTAGAGGTCGTGTGATCTAGGTGTTTTTGAAATTAGTGGTGTGGTCTTTTCAGGGTTTTCTGGGATTGCAGTAATACCCTTCTTCCTTTTATTTATTAGTTTGGGCCCCACGTTTGTCATACTATTTCTTTTGGTCAAATTTTCATTTGTCTAACCGCCATTACATGTTTGGGGGGCTTTTATTGTCTTTGGGGGGTTTGCCCCCGGGGCAGATAGCTTTCCTTTCTTCTTAGGTGTAGTTAGTTTTCAGGCGTGACGAGGCGTTAGGACCAACGTAGGAACGTCCACCGCTGCCTCTGTTGTGGTGGTTAGGGGTAGCAATCTAGTTTCCAACTGTTGGTGATTGCCTTTTTTTCGCACCCTCGTCCAAATCATAACAGGGAAAACCACCTGGGGTAAGGGTTGTTCAGGCCTGTGTCCGCGTCCCTACCGTGAGCGGCCATGGTGACGGGTTGGTAATTGTCTAGGGACCTCCCACCACCCCCTCCCAACACAAAACAGGGACGGTTTCTGGGACAGGGGGGGGGCCTTCTGGTGCTGGGGACAGCGCCTTAAGTGTCCGGTGATTGCAATTTGACAAGTCTGGGGGGTTTTGTTCCGGCCTGGGGGGCCCGGGGGGTACACCCCTTGCCTCTGGGGGTGGATTGGGGCTGGGGCAGGATTGGGCTTAAACCCCCCCCCCAGGGCGTGGCAGGCTTCTTTGGCTCCGGTGCCCTGTTTTGGCATATCGTCTGCCGGGGGCTGTGCAAAGCCCCCTTTGGTTTCGGTCCGGAGGGAATGTGGAGGTCCTTGGGCAGTTCCACAAAAATTGCTCCACGACAAACAGTTCCTGGACCTCCGGGGGGTAGTAGCCCTTTAAACCCAGTCCGTGCTCCGCAGTTCAGCGACCCGCGTGGTCGGTCAGGGTCCTTTGAACCCCGCTGCAGGCTCTGAATTCCTGCGGACGCCCGGGGTGGGTTGTGTGTGGTCAGGGCCCGCTTGTGCTGTTGTAGTCCTGCTCCTCCCGCAGGTAATCCCCCAAAACTTCCAGGGACTTACCCCTCAAACGGGGGGTCAGGTACCTTGCCCCTGTTCCGGGG
>JARQOD010006208.1:0-44051 GCA_033576555.1 Oophaga sylvatica
CCCAAGACAACTGAGCGTGCAAAACGTCTTCCCCGCTTAGGGCAGACTGAAATAGCATGAGAGGCATCACCACAGTAGAAACATAACCCATTGCGCTTTCGAAACTCAAGACTCTGTGCCCCAGACACCACTCATCACACTGCATGGGTTCAGAAGCTGGTTCACAAGGCAACACTATTCCACGCATACTTCTCCGCTCACGCAAACGTCTGTCAATTTGAATCACTAATGATATAGAATCACTGAGACCAGAGGGGACAGGGAATCCCACCATAACATCCTTTACATTATCTGACAGACCCTTCCGGAAAAGGGCCGCCAAAGCGTCGTCATTCCATTTGGTCAGGACTGCCCACCTGCGGAATCTCTGACAGTATAACTCAGCGTCATCAAGACCCTGATTTAATGCCAACAAGGCTTTTTCAGCTTGATCAGTGACATTAGGCTCATCGTACAATAACCCCAAAGCCTGAAAAAATGCATCAACATCACTCAAAACAGGATCCCCAGGTGTCAGGGAAAAAGCCCAATCCTGAGGATCGCCGCGCAGGAGAGAGATGATAATTTGAACCTGCTGCGCTGCGTTCCCTGAGGACTTAGATTTTAAGGCAAAAAACAATTTACAATTATTTTTGAAATTCTGAAACTTAGCTCGATCCCCTAAAAACAAATCTGGCATGGGAATCCTAGGTTCCACAACAGGCAACCCAGCAAGATAGATAGCAATACTCCGAACCTCAGCGGCAAGCTGATCCACACGGCCAGACAACTGTGCAAACTCCATTGAGAGAAAAGATCCTCCCCAGCACCCAGAGATACAGAGGGAAAAAAAAAAGCCACGAACATAAAAATATCTCTGACAACTCTGACGACCTTTTTTCTTTCACAATATTTTTTCCCTTCTGTGAGTACCATACAATTTTCAACTTTTAGGTCGGTGAAACTGTTATGTTTCGGCAGCTGAGGAGTGCAGGCAAAAAAGGCAATACACCAGAGCAGTTGGAATCTATGAGATTGCAGTACCCTGACTAACCACCACAACTAGAGGCAGCCGTGGAGCGTTCCTACGTTGGTCCTAGACGCCTCGTCACAGCCTGAGAAACTAACTACACCTAAAGATAGAAATAGGAAAACTATTTGCCCCGGAGCAGAACCCCAAAGATAATAGAAAGCCCCCAAACATGTAATGGCGGTTAGACAAGATGAAATACTGACACAGAAGGAAAATAGTATGAGCAAACGCTGGGGCCCAAACTAACTAAATAGAAAAGGATAGTAAGGGCACTTACTGCAATCCCAGAAAACCCTGAAAAGCACCAACTTTACTAATTTCAAAAAAATGCCTGAGATCACACGACCTCTTCCACCTAAATTAGTTCTCTGGTGTAACAAAATCAAAACAGCAGCCACTGAAAAAACTGGAAAAAGCAAAAGTACAAACATCAGTGGCTGAACTAAACTGAGAGGGCAAAAGCCCCCGGAGGGGACCCAGAAGGCCCCCACAGAAGTGCAGGACAAAAATGCAAAAATATAGCACAAAAAACAAAAAGAAGAAAATGTCTTATCTGTTAGCAGGAGATGCAGACACGACACAGCAGGCTACAAGGGAAACAGGAATGAAGGATTCAGACCAGAACAATTGATCACCGGCAACCCTGATGGGAAGGTGACTCCCTTATATAAGACCAGTCAGTAACACCTGATTCCCAGTCCTCACAATCTTCACTGGACAGACCAGCACCGCTTGTAACCACTAGAGGAAGCCTCTGCTCAGAACTCATCTCAAACCCATTCACAACATGTTGCCTTGTGAACCTGCTTCTGAACCCATGCAGTGTGATAGATTGGTGTCTAGGGCACAGCGTCATGAGTTTCGAAAGCGCAATGGGTTATGTTTCTACTGTGGTGATGCCTCTCATGCTATTTCAGTCTGTCCTAAGCAGGGAAGACGTTTTGCACGCTCAGTTGTCTTGGGTAGTGTTCAGACTAAGTTTTTATTAACTGTCACTCTGATATGCTCTCTGTCCTCATTTTCTGCTCAGGCTTTCGTTGATTCTGGAGCAGCTATTAACCTGATGGATTATGATTTTGCTAAACGTTGTGGGTTTCCCTTGATACCCCTACAGAAGTCTATTCCCCTACTGGGGATCGATTCTACCCCTTTGGCTGAGAATAAACCTCAGTTCTCTACTCAGGTGATAATGAGGGTTGAACCTGATCATCAGGAGTGCTGTAAATTTTTGGTTCTGTATAATCTGCATGATATTATCGTACTGGGCTTCCCTTGGTTGCAGTCTCCTAATCCTGTTTTGGATTGGAAATCTGTGTCTGTAACCAGTTGGGGCTGCCAATGTGTTAATACCAACACTCCTGTTTTTTCTGCCTCCCCCCAGGCTGAGGATGTTCCTGACTTTTTGATTGATTTTTCTGATGTGTTTAGCGAAAGTAAATCTGCATCATTGCCTCCCCATAGGAGCTATGACTGCGCTATTGAATTAGTGCCTGGTAGTAAATTCCCTAAAGGTCGCCTTTTTAACTTGTCTGTACCTGAACATGACGCTATGCGGTCTTATATCAAGGAATCATTGGAGAAGGGTCATATCAGACCATCCTCTTCACCCTTAGGTGCCGGTTTTTTCTTTGTGGCCAAAAAGGATGGTTCATTAAGGCCGTGTATTGATTATCGTCTTTTGAACAATATTACTGTAAAATATCAATACCCGTTACCTTTGATTTCTGACCTGTTTTCCAGTGTGAAAAACGCTACTTGGTTTACCAAGCTTGACCTCAGGGGGCATATAACCTTATTCGCATTAAGCACGGGGATGAATGGAAGACGGCATTCAATACCCCTGAGGGGCATTTTGAGTACCTTGTGATGCCCTTTGGGCTCACTAATGCTCCTTCTGTCTTCCAGTCCTTCATGAATGACATTTTCAGGGATTTTGTGGATAAATTTCTGATTGTTTATTTGGATGATATCTTGATTTTTTCTAATGACTGGGACTCTCATGTGAAACATGTTCGAACTGTATTCCAGATTTTGAGAGAGAATGCTCTGTATGTGAAGGGATCAAAGTGTCTTTTTGGCGTACAGAGGATCTCATTTCTGGGATTCATTTTGTCCCCATCTGTTATTGAAATGGACCCGGTCAAAGTTCAGGCCATCTGTGATTGGGTCCAACCTACTTCATTAAAGGCTCTTCAAAGATTTTTGGGTTTTGCCAATTTTTATCGTAAATTTATTGGTAATTTCTCGGTTATTGTTAAACCATTGACTAATTTGACCAGAAAGGGTTCTGATGTGGTGAATTGGCCTCCTGAGGCAGTCTCTGCATTTCAGGAACTTAAGCAGAGATTCACTTCTGCTCCTGTTCTACGGCAGCCTGATGTTTCTCTGCCATTTCAGGTGGAGGTTGATGCCTCTGAAATTGGGGCAGGTGCCGTTTTGTCCCAAAGAGATCCAGAGACCTCTAAAAGTAACCCTTGTGCCTTTTTCTCTCGAAAATTTTCTCCAACTGAACGTAATTATGACGTGGGTAATCGGGAATTATTGGCCATGAAGTGGGCTTTTGAAGAGTGGAGACATTGGCTGGAGGGAGCCAAACATCAGGTGGTGGTCCTCACGGACCATAAGAATCTGGTTTATCTGGAATCTGCCAAGCGACTTAATCCTAGATAGGCCAGGTGGGCCTTGTTTTTCATACGTTTTAATTTTGTGGTTTCCTTTCTTCCTGGCACTAAAATGTTAAGGCGGATGCCCTCTCGAGGAGTTTCCTTGCGGACTCTCCTGAGTTATCTGATCCTACTGTTATTTTGAAAGAGGGTGTAGTTCTTTCCGCCATCTCGCCCAATTTGAGACTGGCTCTGGAAGGGTGTCTGGAGGATAAACCCGAGCGCTGCCCTATTGGGAAATTATTTGTCCCAGACCGGTGGAAAAAGAGTGTGATGTCTGAGATTCATTGTTCCGCATTGGCCGGTCATCCCGGAATTTTTGCTACCAGAGACTTGGTTAGTCGGTCCTTTTGGTGGCCTACTTTGTCTCGTGACGTCAGGGAATTTATGCAGTCCTGCGGGACTTGCTCTCGCTCCAAGCCTTGCTCTCGCTCTAGTGGTTTGTTGATGCCATTGCCTGTGCCCAAGAGACCATGGACCCATATATCTATGGATTTCATTTCCGACCTCCCTGTTTCTCAGAGAATTACCGTTATCTGGGTGATTTGTGATAGGTTTTCCAAAATGATACATCTTGTGCCATTACCTAAGTTGGCTTCCTCCTCCGAATTGGTGCCTTTGTTCCTTCAGCACGTGGTTCGGTTACACGGCATTCCTGAGAACATTGTGTCTGACAGAGGAGTCCAGTTTGTTTCCAGATTTTGGAGGACTTTTTGTTCTAAACTTGGTGTTCAATTGTCTTTCTCCTCGGCTTTTCATCCTCAGACCAATGGACAAACTGAGAGAACAAACCAGACATTGGAGACTTATCTGATATGCTTTGTGTCTGCTGATCAAGATGACTGGGTCTCTTTTTTGCCTTTGGCTGAGTTTGCTCTTAATAATAGGGCTAGCACAGCCACTTTGATGTCTCCATTTTTCTGCAATTTTGAGTTTCACCCTCGATTTTCTTCGGGACAGACGGAGGCTTCTGTCTGTCCAGGTGTTGACTCTGTTGTGGAGCGTATGCAGCAGATTTGGGACCAGGTAGTGGAGAGGTTGTCCCTCTCTCAGGAGAAGGCCCAGCGGTTTGCCAACCGGCATAGGACTGATGGTCCTTGGTTTAAAGTGGGGGACTTGGTCTGGTTGTCCTCAAGAAATATCCCTATGAGAGATGCATCTCCTAAGTTTAAGCCTAGGTTCATTGGACCTTATAAGATCATGGAGATTCTTAATCCTGTTTCCTTTCGTTTACTTCTTCCAGGGACATTTAAGATCCATAACGTGTTCCACAAGTCCTTATTGAAGAGGTTTGTCGAGCCAGTGGTTCCTATGGCTGCGCCTCCTGACCTTGTTTTGGTTGAGGGCAATCTGGAGTATGTGGTTGAGAAAATATTGGATTCTCGTTTTTCTAGACGGAAACTCCAGTATTTGGTTAAGTGGAGAGGTTATGGTCAGGAGGACAATTCTTGGGTGTTTGCTTCGGACATCTATGCTAGGAGACTGATCCGTGCGTATCACAGAGCTCATCCTGACCGACCTGGTTGCCCAAATGAGGGTTCGGTGACCCCTCCTCAAGGGGGGGTACTGTTGTGAATGTGTTAGAAATGAATTCTGAGCAGAAGCTCCCTCTGGTGGTTACAGACAGTACTGAACCATTCAATGAGGATTGGCAATCAGGAGTTATAGGCTGGTCTTATATAAGGGAGGTTCCCTCCCATCATGGTTGCCGGTGATCAATTGTTCTTGTCTCAACTGTGGTTCCTGGTTACTTGGAAGCTTGCTGAGTCTTGCCTCTTCTCCTGCTCTCAGATAAGATATTTTCTGTTTTTTGGGTTTTTTTGCTTACCATTTGCATATTTCTCTGCATTTCTGTGAGGTTAGCCAGGTCTCCCCCCCCCCCCCGGGGCTTGGGCTCCTCTCAGTTCTTCTGTAGCCACTGTTATTTGTCCTTTTGCCTTTTTCAGTTTTTTCAGTGGCTGCGGCTTCGTTTTGTTACACCAGAGAACTAATTTAGGTGGTAGAAGTCGTGTGATCTCAGGTGTTTTTGCAATTAGTAGAGTTGGTATTTTTTAGGGTTTTTTGGATTGCAGTAAGTGTCCTTCCTATCCTTTTCTATCTAGGAAGATTGGGCCTCAACGTTTGCTCATACTATTTTCTGTCTGTGTCTGTATTTCCTCTTGTCTAACCGCCATTACATGTTTGGGGGCTTCCTATGTTCTTTGGGGATCTGCTCCGGGGCAGATAGCTTTCCTCTTTCTATCTTTAGGTGTAGTTAACCTCTCAGGCTGTGACGAGGCGTCTAGGACCAACGTAGGAACGCTCCACGGCTGCCTTTAGTTGTGGTGGTTAGTCAGGGTACTGCAATCCAGTAGATTCCAACCTCTCTGGTGTATTGACGTTTTTGCCTGCTCTCCTCAGCTGCCAAATCATAACAGTGGGCCTTTGAAGAGTGAAGACATTGGCTGGAAGGAGCCAAACATTAGGTGGTGGTCCTCACGGACCATAAGAATCTGGTTTATCTCGAATCAGCCAAGCAACTTAATCCTAGACATGCCAGGTGGGCCTTGTGTTTCACACGTTTTAATTTTGTGGTTTCTTTTCATCCTGGCACTAAGAATGTTAAGGCGGATGCCCTCTCGAGGAGTTTCTTTGCGGACTCTCCTGAGTTATCTGATCCTACTGTTATTTTGAAAGAGGGTGTAGTACTTTCCGCCAACTCGCCCAATTTGAGACTGGCCTTGGAAGGGTGTCAGGAGGATAAACCTGAGCGCTGCCCTATTGGGAAATTGTTTGTCCCAGACGAGTGGAAGAAGAGTGTGATGTCTGAGATTCATTGTTCCGCGTTGGCTGGTCATCCCGGGATTTTTGGTACCAGAGACTTGGTGAGTCGGTCCTTTTGGTGGTCTACTTTGTCTCGTGACGTCAGGGAATTTGTGCAGTCCTGTGGGACTTGCTCTCCCTCCAATCCTTGCTCTCGCTCTAGTGGTTTGTTAATGCCATTACCTGTGCCCAAGAGGCCATGGACCCATATCTCTATGGATTTTATTTCCGACCTCCCTGTTTCTCAGAGAATGACCGTTATCTGAGTAATCTGTGATAGGTTTTCCAAGATGATACATCTTGTGCCATTAGCTAAGTTACCATCCTCCTCCGAATTGGTGCCTTTGTTCCTTCAGCACGTGGTTCGGTTACATGGCATTCCCGAGAACATTGTGTCTGACAGAGGAGTCCAGTTTGTTTCCAGATTTTGGATGACATTTTGTTCTAAACTTGGTGTTCAATTATCTTTCCCCTCTGCTTTTCATCCTCAGACCAATGGACAAACCGAGAGAACAAACCAGACCTTGGAGACTTATTTGAGATGTTTTGTGTCTGCTGATCAAGATGACTGGGTCTCTTTTTTGCCTTTGGCTGAGTTTGCTATTAATAATAGGGCTAGCTCTGCCACCTTGATGTCTCCATTTTTCTGCAATTTTGGGTTTCACCCTCGATTTTCTTTGGGACAGACGGAGGCTTCTGTCTGTCCGAGTGTTGACTCTGTTGTGGAGTGAATGCAGCAGCAGATTTGGGACCAGGTAGTGCAGAGGTTGTCTCTCTCTCAGGAGAAGGCCCATCGGTTTGCCAACCGGCATTGGACTGATGGTCCTCGGTTTAAAGTGGGGGACTTGGTTTGGTTGTCCTCAAGAAATATCCCTATGAGGGTTGCATCTCCAAAGTTTAAGCCCAGGTTCATTGGACCTTATAAGATCATGGAGATTCTTAATCCTGTTTCCTTCCGTTTGCTTCTTCCAGGGACATTTAAGATCCATAACGTGTTCCACAAGTCCTTATTGAAGAGGTTTGTCAAGCCAGTGGTTCCTATGGCTGCGCCTCCTGACCCTGTTTTGGTTGAGGGCAATCTGGAGTATGTGGTTGAGAAAATATTGGATTCTCCTTTTTCTAGACAGAAACTCCAGTATTTGGTTAAGTGGAGAGGTTATGGTCAGGAGGACAATTCCTGGGTGTTTGCTTCGGACATCCATGCCAGGAGACTGATCCGTGCCTATCACCGAGCTCATCCTGATCGGCCTGGTTGCACAAGTTAGGGTTCGGTGACCCTCCTTAAGGGGGGGTACTGTTATGAATGTGCTAGAGATGGTTTCTGAGCAGAGGCTCCCTCTGGTGGTTACAGACAGTACTGAACCTTTCAGCGATCTGGAATCACGGACTGGTCTGATATAAGGGAGGTTCCCTCCCATGATGGTTGCCGGTGATCAATTGTTCTTGTCTCAATTGTAGTTCCTGGTTCGTTTGGAAGTTTGCTGGAGTCTTGCCTGCATCTCCTGCTTTCAGATAAGATATTTTTTGCTTTTCTTTTTGTGCTTGCTTTTTGCTTGCTTTTTGCATTGTTTTCTGCACTTTTGTGGAGGTCAGCCAGGTCCCCTCCTGGGGCCTGAGCTCCTCACAGTTTTTTTGGCAGCCACTGTTATTTGCTCATTTGCTTTTTCCTGTTTTTTCAGCGGCTGCGGCTTGGTTTTTGTTCACACTGAGATCTTATTTAGTGGGTGGCGAGATCGTGTGATCTCGGTATTTTTGTAATCAGAATTGTTGGATTTTTTGTAGGGTTTTCTGGGTTGCAGAAAGTAATCTCTTCTGTCCTATCCTATTTAGTCAGCTTGTGGCCCCAGCGTTTGCTCAGTCTATTTTCTGCCTATGTTTGTATTTTCATCTTGTCTAACTGCCATTATATGTTTGGGGGCTTCCTATTTTCTTTGGGGATCTGCTCCGGGGCAGATAGCTTTCATCTTTCTGCCTTTAGGTGTAGTTATCTCTCAGGCTGTGACGAGGCGTCTAGAATCAACGTAGGAACGCTGCACGGCTACCTCTAGTTGTGTCGTTAGTTTAGGAATCTGCAACCCATCAGTTACCAACATCTCAGGTGTTCGGCTGCCCTGCTGTTGTTCCTGTCCTCCTCAGCTACCGAAACATAACAGTACCCCTTTTTTATCTTGTTATATTATTGTGTAATCCAGACTGAGACTGAGAGCGTCCAGTGTCTGTCTCCTCAAATATATACGGACATTTAGAATATTTTTTTTACTATACAGGAGCTCGCTTGCCCTGAAAATAGTGTGCTATCATAAAGAGTCTTCGGGCTGAAGAAGGGCTGGAAGGCTCCCTTAACTGGGAGTAGGTAAACTGCTTTCAAAGCCGGAGCATCAGGAACAGATTTTGGCTTACATTGCCGAAACACCCTCCATCTACAGGGGTTGGACAAAATAATGTAAACACCTGGAATCATCAACAAAAGTTAGTTTAATATGGTGTAGGTCCACCTTTTGCGGCGATTACAGCCTCAATTCTCCAAGGTATGGATTCATACAAGGTGTGAATTTTTTCCAAAGGAATTTTAGCACATTCTTCAGTTAAAACACCCTCCAGTTCTTTGAGCGACGATGACTGCGGAAATCGAAGTCTAACTTGAATCTCTAAAAGAGAACATAAATGCTCTTTAATGTTCAGGTCTGGGGATTGTGGGGGCCAGATGAGATGCTCAACTTCATTAGAATGTTCCTCGTGGCATGATTTAACGATTGTAGCTGTATGAATTGGTGCATTATCATCCCGAAAGATGGCGTTCCCCTCCGGAACAGTGCTTGAACAATAGAATGCACTTGGTCGGCCAAAATGCCTAAGTAATCGCGGCTGTTAATTCTTCCTTAAAGGGATATTATTGCCCTGCGGATCTCCATGAAATAGCACCCCAGGTCATCACAGAACCTCCGCCATGTTTGGGTGAAGGCAGTCTGGATGGAATGCTTCTTTCGGCTGTCTGTTATGTTTCGGTAGTTGAGGAGGACAGGAGCAACAGCAGGGCAGCCGAACACCTGAGATGTTGGTAACTGATGGGTTGCAGATTCCTAAACTAACGACACAACTAGAGGTAGCCGTGGAGCGTTCCTACGTTGATCCTAGACGCCTCGTCACAGCCTGAGCGATAACTACACCTAAAGGCAGAAAGATGAAAGCTATCTGCCCCGGAGCAGATCCCCAAAGAAAATAGGAAGCCCCCAAACATATAATGGCGGTTAGACAAGATGAAAATACAAACATAGGCAGAAAATAGACTGAGCAAACGCTGGTGCCACAAGCTGACTAAATAGGATAGGACTGGAGAGATTACTTTCTGCAACCCAGAAAACCCTACAAAAATCCAACAATTCTGATTACAAAAAAACTGAGATCACACGATCTCGCCACCCACTAAATCAGATCTTAGTGTGAACAAAAACCAAGCCGCAGCCGCTGAAAAAACAGGAAAAAGCAAATGAGCAAATAACAGTGGCTGCAGAAAAACTGTGAGGAGCTCAGGCCCCAGGAGGGGACCTGGCTGACCTCCACAAAAGTGCAGAAAACAATGCAAAAAGCAAGCACAAAAAGAAAAGCAAAAAATATCTTATCTGAAAGCAGGAGATGCAGGCAAGACTCCAGCAAACTTCCAAACGAACCAGGAACCACAATTGAGACAAGAACAATTGATCACCGGCAACCATCATGGAGGGAACCTCCCTTATATCAGACCCGTCTGTGATTCCAGATTACCACTCCTCGCTGAAAGGTTCAGTACTGTCTGTAACCAGGGGTGAACCTAGCCTCTCTGCTGCCTGAGGCGAACTGCAAAACGGCGCCCCCCTATTGTAAAATCAGTACAAAGCTCCGCCCCCTTGTGAACGCGCGGTGAATCCGGATGTGCTCATTGAACACATCCGGAATCACCGCAGCGCTACACAGGCCTGTGTATTTCCCTTGTCAGGAGATCATGTTTTCAAGTCCCATATAGTAACTTAAGTAGTTGCATTAATAACTAGTCACCGACCTGGCTTCTCCTAACTCTGGCATAAGGGGAGGGAGTCACAAGGATATCAAGGAAGCAGCACCGTGCGCAGCAGCCGGAGCATGGGCGTACCCAGGATCAAAACTAGGGGGGGGCAAGCCAATGTCACATCTTATACAGGTCACATCATATACACTGTACATTATACTGCATATTAGGTATGGAGCATTAGAACTGTAGTATATTGTATAATACAGCAGTGTATGCGACACTACGCGGTATATACCATATATTATACATGGCACACTAACCTCTATACAAAGAATAAGAGGCATTATAACCTGTATATGAAAAGTATAATACAGCAGTGTATATACACTCTATATACCGCACACGATGTGTATGACCCTGTATACACCATATACTACACTCTTATTTTGAAGTAAAAAAAAAAGAAACAGGATCAAATACAATACTTAAAATAAAGAACAAGTAAAGTTAAAAATCATCAAACTTACTGGTATTTCAATGGGAACTATGGGCCTGCTTTTGGTTAATGAGATGGTCAATGTTCGGTTCCATATTTGTCACAAGTGAAGCAATTTTTCTCTTTCTTGATATCATTATTTCCTAGGGATTCCAAATTGCTATTAGTAAAATACCAATATATGTATACAGCGCTACAAAAACAATATACCAGCAATAAAACTGCCCACACAGAAACATACAGCCTGCACTGCCCACCACTGCAGCCTTCCCAATCCATATCATTTCATTCTCATCAGTGCACATATTGGCGCAACTCCACTTTTAGCTCAGGCTCAGACTGGTGTGGTGCGAGAGTCCCTAATAGGCAGGTAAATGTCCCCAATAGGCAGCATTGGTCCCCAATAGGCAGCATATGTTCCCAATAGGCAGCATAGTCCCCAATAGGCAGCATATGTCCTCAATAGACAGCATATGTCCTTAATAGACAGCATATGTCCTCAATAGACAGCATAGGTCCCCAATACGCAGCATAGGTCCCCAATACGCAGCATAGGTCCCCAATACGCAGCATAGGTCCTCAATAGGCAGCATAGGTCCTCAATAGGCAGCATAGGTCCCCAATAGGCAGCATAGGTCCCCAATAGGCAGCATAGGTCCCCAATACGCAGCATAGGTCCCCAATACGCAGCATAGGTCCTCAATAGGCAGCATAGGTCCCCAATACGCAGCATAGGTCCCCAATACGCAGCATAGGTCCCCAATACGCAGCATAGGTCCTCAATAGGCAGCATAGGTACCCAATAAGCAGCATAGGTCCCCAATACGCAGCATAGGTCCCCAATACGCAGCATAATCCCCCAATAGGCAGCATAATACCCCATAGCCAGCATAATACCCCATAGCCAGCATAATCCCCCATAGCCAGCATAATCCCCCATAGTCAGCATAATACCCCATAGCCAGCATAGTCCCCCATAGCCAGCATAATCCCCCATAGCCAGCATAATCCCCCATAGCCAGCATAATCCCCCATACCCAGCATAATCCCCTAATAGCCAGCATAATCCCCCAATAGCCAGCATAATCCCCCATAGCCAGCATAATCCCCCATAGCCAGCATAATCCCCCAATAGCCAGCATAATCCCCCATAGCCAGCATAATCCCCCAATAGGCAGCATAATCCCCCATAGCCAGCATAATACCCCATAGCCAGCATAATCCCCCATAGCCAGCATAATCCCCCATAGCATAATACCCATAGCCAGCATAGTCCTCCATAGCCAGCATAATCCCCCATAGCCAGCAGAATCCCCAAACCCAGCATAATCCCCAATAGCCAGCATAATCCCCCAATAGCCAGCATAATCCCCCCATAGCCAGCATAATCCCCCATAGCCAGCATAATCCCCCATACCCAGCATAATCCCCCAATAGCCAGCATAGTCCTCCATAGCCAGCATAATCCCCCATAGCCAGCAGAATCCCCATACCCAGCATAATCCCCAATAGCCAGCATAATCCCCCAATAGCCAGCATAATCCCCCATAGCCAGCATAATCCCCCATAGTCAGCATAATACCCCATAGCCAGCATAGTCCTCCATAGCCAGCATAATCCCCCATAGCCAGCAGAATCCCCATACCCAGCATAATCCCCAATAGCCAGCATAATCCCCCAATAGCCAGCATAATCCCCCCATAGCCAGCATAATCCCCCATAGCCAGCATAATCCCCCATAGCCAGCATAATCCCCCCATAGCCAGCATAATCCCCCAATAGCCAGCATAATCCCCCATAGCCAGCATAATCCCCCAATAGCCAGCATAATCCCCCCATAGACAGCATAATCCCCCATAGCCAGCATAATCCCCCCATAGCCAGCATAATCCCCCAATAGCCAGAATAATCCCCCATAAGAAGCAGAATCCCACATAGCCAGCATAGTCCCCCATAAGCAGTAGAATCCCCCATAGGCCGGGCCCGGCGTTAAAAAAAAAAGCCAGTACTCACCTATCTCCCCTGCAGCTCTGAAGAAGCGCGCTCGACTCCGTCTTCTCCTGGCACAGGCGGCGTGACGTCATCACGGCGCGCAGGCGGCGTGATGATGATCACGTCGCCTGTGCTGCATATGGAAGGCTGCAAGGCCTTCCTCACTCATTCCGCCCGCGATTAAAGGGCCCACCGGCACTGAACTGTCAGTTCAGTGTCGGCGGGGCCGATGGGCCGGATCAAGCACAGTGTGCGCCCCTGCTTTGCCGCCCCCTAGCTGCCGCCGCCTGAGACAGAGGCTCAAGTCGCCTCATTATAGAGGCGCCCCTGTCTGTAACCACCAGAGGGAGCCTCTGCTCAGAAACCATCTCTAGCACATTCATAACAGTACCCCCCTTTAAGGAGGGGTCACCGAACCCTCACTTGTGCAACCAGGCCGATCAGGATGAGCTCGGTGATAGGCACGGATCAGTCTCCTAGCATGGATGTCCGAAGCAAACACCCAGGAATTCTCCTCCAGACCATAACCTCTCCACTTAACCAAATACTCACCCAAGAATTGTCCTCCAGACCATAACCTCTCCACTTAACCAAATACTGGAGTTTCTGTCTAGAAAAACGAGAATCCAATATTTTCTCAACCACATACTCCAGATTGCCCTCAACCAAAACAGGGTCAGGAGGCGCAGCCATAGGAACCACTGGCTCGACAAACCTCTTCAATAAGGACTTGTGGAACACGTTATGGATTTTAAATGTCCCTGGAAGAAGCAAAAGGAAGGAAACAGGATTAAGAATCTCCATGATCTTATAAGGTCCAATGAACCTGGGCTTAAACTTTGGAGATGCAACCCTCATAGGGATATTTCTTGAGGACAACCAAACCAAGTCTCCCACTTTAAACCGAGGACCATCAGTCCTATGCCGGTTGGCAAACCGTTGGGCCTTCTCCTGAGAGACAACCTCTCCACTACCTGGTCCCAAATCTTATACATTGGCTCCACAACAGAGTCAACACCTGGACAGACAGAAGCCTCCGTCTGTCCTGAAGAAAATCGAGGGTGAAACCCAGAATTACAGAAAAATGGAGACATCAAGGTGGCAGAGCTAGCCCTATTATTAAGAGCAAACTCAGCCAAAGGCAAAAAAGAGACCCAGTCATCTTGATCAGCAGACGCAAAACATCTCAAATAAGTCTCCAAGGTCTGGTTTGTTCTCTCGGTTTGTCCATTGGTCTGAGGATGAAAAGCAGAGGAGAAAGATAATTGAACACCAAGTTTAGAACAAAATGTCTTCCAAAATCTGGAAACAAACTGGACTCCTCTGTCAGACACTATGTTCTCCGGAATGCCATGTAACCGAACCACGTTCTGAAGGAACAAAGGCACCAATTCGGAGGAGGAGGGTAATTTAGGTAATGGCACAAGATGTATCATCTTGGAAAACCTATCAAAGATTACCCAGATAACGGTCATTCTCTGAGAAACAGGGAGGTCGGAAATAAAATCCATAGAGATATGGGTCCATGGCCTCTTGGGCACAGGTAATGGCATTAACAAACAAACTAGAGCGAGAGCAAGGCTTGGAGCGAGAGCAAGTCCCACAGGACTGCACAAATTCCCTGACGTCACGAGACAAAGTAGGCCACCAAAAGGAGCGATTTACCAAGTCTCTGGTACCAAAAATCCCGGGATGACCAGCCAACGCGGAACAATGAATCTCAGATATCACACTCTTCTTCCATTGGTCTGGGACAAACAATTTCCCTATAGGGCAGCGCTCAGGTTTATCCTCCTGACACCCTTCCAAGGCCAGTCTCAAATTGGGCGAGATGGCGGAAAGAACTACACCCTCTTTCAAAATAACAGTAGGATCAGATAACTCAGGAGAGTCCGCAAAGAAACTCCTCGAGAGGGCATCCGCCTTAACATTTTTAGTGCCAGGAAGAAAGGAAACCACAAAATTAAAACGTGAAAAACAAGGCCCACCTGGCCTGTCTAGGATTAAGTCGCTTGGCTGATTCCAGATAAACCAGATTCTTATGGTCCGTGAGGACCACCACCTGATGTTTGGCTCCTTCCAGCCAATGTCTCCACTCTTCAAAAGCCCACTTCATGGCCAATAACTCCCGATTACCCACGTCATAATTACGTTCAGTTGGAGAAAATTTTCGAGAGAAAAAGGCACAAGGGTTACTCTTAGAGGTCTCTGGATCTCTTTGGGACAAAACGGCACCTGCCCCAATTTCAGAGGCATCAACCTCCACCTGAAACGGTAGAGAAACATCAGGCTGCCGTAGAACAGGAGCAGAAGTGAATCTCTGCTTAAGTTCCTGAAACGCAGAGACTGCCTCAGGAGGCCAATTCACCACATCAGAACCCTTTTTGGTCAAATCAGTCAATGGTTTAACAATACCGGAGAAATTACCAATAAATTTATGATAAAAATTGGCAAAACCCAAAAATCTCTGAAGAGCCTTTAATGAAGTCGTTTGGACCCAATCACAGATGGCTTGAACCTTGACCGGGTCCATTTCAATAACAGACGGAGACAAAATGAATCCCAGAAATGAGACCTTCTGTATGCCAAAAAGACACTTTGATCCCTTCACATACAGTGCATTCTCTCTCAAAATCTGGAACACAGTCTGAACATGTTTCACATGAGAGTCCCAGTCATTGGAAAAAATCAAGATATCATCCAAATAAACAATCAGAAATTTATCCACAAAATCCCTGAAAATATTCATGAAGGATTGGAAGATGGTAGGAGCATTAGTGAGCCCAAAGGGCATCACTAGGTACTCAAAATGCCCCTCTGGGGTATTAAACGCCATCTTCCATTCATCCCCGTACTTAATGCGAATAAGGTTATACGCCCCCCTGAGGTCAAGCTTGGTAAACCAAGTAGCACTTTTCACCCTGGAAAACAGGTCAGAAATCAAGGGTAATGGATATTGATATTTCACAGTGATATTGTTCAAGAGACGATAATCAATACACGGCCTTAATGAACCATCCTTTTTGGCCACAAATAAAAAACCGGCACCCAAGGGTGAAGAGGATGGTCTGATATGACCCTTCTCCAATGACACCTTGATATAAGATCGCATAGCATCGTGTTCAGGTACAGACAAGTTAAAAAGGCGACCTGTAGGAAATTTACCACCAGGCACTAATTCAATAGCGCAATCGTAGCTCCTGTGAGGGGGCAAAGATGCAGATTTATTTTCACTAAATACATCCGAAAAATCAGTCAAAAAGTCAGGAACATCCTGAGACTTGGGAGAGGCAGAAAAAACAGGAGTGTCGGCATTAACACATTGCCAGCCCCAACTGGTCACAGACACAGATTTCCAATCCAAGACAGGATTATGAGACTGTAACCAAGGGAAACCTAGTACAATAATGTCATGCAGATTATACAGCACCAGAAATTTGCAACTCTCCTGATGATCTAGTTCAACCCTCATTATCACCTGAGTTAAAAACTGGGGTTTATTCTCAGCCAAAGGGGTGGAATCAATGCCCAGTAGGGGAATAGACTTCCGCAGGGGTATCATGGGAAACCCACAATGTTTGGCAAAGTCAAAATCCATCAGGTTAATAGCTGCTCCTGAATCAACAAAATCCAGAGCAGAAAATGTGGACAGGGAGCAAATCAGGGTAACAGTCAACAGAAATTTAGTCTGAACACTACCCAAGACAACTGAGCGTGCAAAACGTCTTCCCTGCTTAGGGCAGACTGAAATAGCATGAGAGGCATCACCACAGTAGAAACATAACCCATTGCGCTTTCGAAACTCATGACGCTGAGCCCCAGAAGTCACTCTATCACACTGCATGGGCTCAGAAGCTGACTCACAAGGCAGCACTATCTCACGCATACCTCTGCGCTCACGCAAACGTCTGTCAATTTGAATAGCCAATGACATAGAATCATTGAGACCAGAGGGAGCAGGGAATCCCACCATAACATCCTTTACATTCTCTGACAGCCCCTTCTGAAAAAGGGCTGCCAAAGCATAATCATTCCATTTGGTCAGGACTGCCCACTTTCGGAATTTCTGACAGTACAACTCAGCTCTTCAAGACCCTGATTTAATGCCAACAAAGTTTTTTCAGCTTGATCAGTGACATTAGGTTCATCGTACAATAACCCCAGAGCCAGAAAAAATGCATCAATTTCATTCAAAACAGGATCCCCAGGTGTCAGGGAAAAAGCCCAATCCTGAGGATCGCCGCGCAGGAGAGAGATGAAAATTTGAACCTGCTGTGCTGTGTTACCTGAGGACTTAGGCTTTAAGGCAAAAAACAACTTAGTTATTTTTGAAATTCAGAAATTTAGCCCGATCCCCCAAAAACAAATCTGGCATGGGAATCCTAGGTTCCACAAACGGCAACCCAGCAAGATAGGTAGCAATACTCCGAACCTCAGTGGCAAGCTGATCCACACGGCCAGACAACTGTGCAAACTCCATTGAGAGAGAAAAAAATCCTCCTCAGCACCCAGAGAAAAGAGGGAAAAAATGCAACAGACAGAAAAAAAAAATCTCTGACAACTTTTTTCTTTCCACACTATTTTTCCCTTCTGTGAGTACCATATAATTTTCAGTTATGGCCGGTGATACTGTTATGTTTCGGTAGCTGAGGAGGACAGGAACAACAGCAGGGCAGCCGAACACCTGAGATGTTGGTAACTGATGGGTTGCAGATTCCTAAACTAACGACACAACTAGAGGTAGCCGTGGAGCGTTCCTACATTGATCCTAGACGCCTCGTCACAGCCTGAGAGATAACTACACCTAAAGGCAGAAAGATGAAAGCTATCTGCCCGGAGCAGATCCCCAAAGAAAATAGGAAGCCCCCAAACATATAATGGCGGTTAGACAAGATGAAAATACAAACATAGGCAGAAAATAGACTGAGCAAACGCTGGGGCCACAACCTGACTAAATAGGATAGGACAGGAGAGATTACTTTCTGCAACCCAGAAAATCCTACAAAAATCCAACAATACTGATTACAAAAATACTGAGCTCACACGATCTCGCCACCCACTAAATCAGTTCTCAGTGTGAACAAAAACCAAGCCGCAGCTGCTGAAAAAAACAGGAAAAAGCAAATGAGCAAATAACAGTGGCTGCAGATAAACTGTGAGGAGCTCAAGCCCCAGGAGGGGACCTGGCTGACCTCCACAAAAGTGCAGAAAACAATGCAAAAAGCAAGCACAAAAAGAAAAGCAAAAAATATCTTATCTGAAAGCAGGAGATTCAGGCAAGACTCCAGCAAACTTCCAATTGAACCAGAAACCACAATTGAGACAAGAACAATTGATCACCGACAACCATCATGGGAGGAAACCTCCCTTATATCAGACCAGTCAGTGAACCCAGATTACCACTCCTCGCTGAAAGGTTCAGTACTGTCTGTAACCACCAGAGGGAGCCTCTGCTCAGAAACCATGTCTAGCACATTCATAACAGACTGGGTAGAGATGTGTGGATGGACAAAGTAGAAAAGGGGAGGAGCTTAATGAGTGGTCTGAGAGACCACAGACTGTTAGGAGGATTCAGTGCTGGGGACTTGAGCAGAAAGGAGCTTCTCCCTAGACCAGATGACAGAAGAGAGAAGAAAGAGAGAAAAGACAGAAAGAGAAGGAAGCTTCAGTAAGGGAGAGGAAGAAGGCATCTAGGGGCACGGGGATTGAGGAATCCACCCGTGGGGCCCGTAACCACGCTGACCGTAGTCGGGTGGAGGGACCAGGTCGCAGTAAGGGGACCGGCCCCAGTCTAGTGGAGAAACTAAGGAATCATCTAGCTAACCGGAGGCTGCAGCATCTGCATGTGCTACAGCCACATCCACAGACATTCGCTGAAAAGGCAACCATACCCAGGGCCATGAACCGGGTCACTGCTGCCGTGACACTTCCCCTTTAAGAACTGCCCGGCCCGATACCGAGTACCCAACGGCCTTTGGGAGCGCTCCAATTTTGGCATCACGAATAGGATGGACCGACCCATCTCTTGCGCCCAGGGACATTGCCAAAGAAAATGGCGTAGCTCTCCCTCGTGGGGGGCTACGGAAAGGCACGAATAATAATAATAATCTTTATTTATATAGCGCCAACATATTCCGCAGCGCTTTACAGTTTAACAGTTTCAAAACACAAGTCATAAGTAACAACGTTAACAATACAATAATTAAAGCAAAATAAGAAGACCCTGCTCGTGAGAGCTTACAATCTACAATGAGGTGGGGAAGATACAAAGTACAGGTGTGTATATACAATGGTGTATTTACAATGATGGTCCAGCCATCTTGAGGCAGTGAGGGATGGATGGAGATAGTGAATGGGCTAGACACACACACTTACACATAGAATGACTTTGATTAGTGAATGTGATAGGCCGCTCTGAACAAATGTGTTTTGAGGGAGCGCCTGAAACCATGCAAATTGTGGATAGTCCTAATTTCTTGGGGTAGAGTATTCCAGAGGATTGGCGCAGCGCGGGAGAAGTCTTAGAGTCGGGAGTGGGAGGTACGGATTAGTGCAAAGTTTAGTCGAAAGTCGTTTGCAGAGCGCAGCAGTTGGTTAGGCGATAGATAGAAATGAGGGAGGAGATGTAGGGGGGTGCTGCACTGTGGAGAGCTTTGTGGGTGAGAACAAGTACTTTGAATTGGATCCTATAATGAATGGGCAGCCAGTGTAAGGACTGGCGAAGTGCGGACAGATGAATGACCCTGGCTGCTGCATTAAGGATGGACTGGAGAGGGGATAGTCGAGTAGTGGGGAGGCCAAGTAATAGAGCGTTGCAGTAGTCCAGGCGGGAGTGGATCAATGCTACAGTGAGGGTTTTTGTTGTTTCCATGGAGAGAAAAGGGCGGATTCTAGAGATGTTCTTTAGGTGTAGGCGGCAAGAGCGGGCAAGAGATTGTATATGGGAGGTGAAGGAGAGATTGGTGTCAAACATAACACCCAGACAGCGAGCCTGCTGCCTGGGTGTTATTATGGTGCCGCCCACGGAGAGGGAAGTGTCAAATTTAGGGAGGTTAGTAGATGGCGGGAGCAGAAGAAGTTCAGTTTTGGAGAGGTTGAGTTTCAGATAGAGAGCGGACATGATGTTGAGACTGCGGACAGACAGTCACTGGCGTTCTGTAGAACAGCGGGGGTAACGTGTATAGTTGTGTGTCATCAGCATAACGATGGTACTGAAAGCCAAATCTGCTGATGCTCTGTCCAATTGAGGCCGTGTAGAGAGGGAAGAGAAGGGGGCCAAGGACTGAGCCCTGGGGTACCCCGACAGCAAGAGGAAGAGGAGATGACGTGGAGCCAGAGAACGAAACACTGAAGGAGCGGTCAGAGAGATAGGAAGAGAGCCAGGAGAGAGCAGTGTCTTTAATACCTAGTGACTGGAGCCTAGACAGTAGTAGACGGTGGTCAACTGTGTCGAAAGCTGCAGAAAGGTCGAGAAGAATGAGCAGAGAGTGGTCACTGTTACATTTTGCTGTCAGAAGGTCATTGGTCACTTTGATGAGTGCAGTTTTAGTCGAATGTAGGGGGCGGAAGCCAGACTGTGAAGGGTCTAGAAGGGAGTGAGTGGAGAGGTAAAGGGTAAGGCGGGAGTAGACTAGGCGCTCCAAAAGTTTAGAGATGAAGGGGAGATTGGAGACCGGTCTGTAGTTGTTTGTGCAGGAAGGGTCGAGAGCGGGTTTCTTTAGTAATAGGAGTAATGATGGAGTGTTTGAAGGAGGATGGGAAAATGCCAGAGGAGAGTGAGAGATTAAAGATTGTAGTTAGGTGAGTTGTGACAACTGGAGAGAGAGACTGGAGGAGATGTAAGGGAATAGGGTCAGTAGTGCATGTAGTCGGATGAGAGGAAGAGAGGAGTCTGGAGACTTCTTCTGTGATGGGATTAAACATGGAAAGTGAGCCAGGGGAAATGCAAGGAGGGATGGGAGTCACAGCACTTGGCGGTTGAGAGCAGATTTCCTGACGGATAGTATCTATTTTTTCTATAAAGTGGGAGGCAGGTCGTGAGCACAAATGTCTGTGATAGGGGCTTGTGTTTTTGGCCTGAGGAGGGAGTGAAAAGTGTCAAAAAGTGTCTTGGGGTTGTTGGCTAGTGAGGAGATCAGGGTGGTGAAGTAGGTTTGTTTGGCGAGGTGAAGGGCAGCGTTATAAGTTCTTAGCATAAATTTAAAGTGGATGAAGTCTTCTGGTGTGCGGGTTTTTCTCTAAAGGCTTTCAGCACTCCTAGAGCATCGCTGAAGAAGTTGAGTTTGCAATGTGAGCCAGGGCTGTTTTACTGTGTGTTTGGAAGTTCTGAGGGTGAGCGGCGCTACTTGGTCAAGTGTGCTTCTAAGAGTGTCATTGTAGTGATGAACAGCCAGATCAGGACAGGAAAAAGAGGAGATTGGGGACAGTGATGAGTGTAGGGAGTCAGAAAGTGTCTGAGGGTTAATGGCTTGTAGATTTCTGAATGTGTGGTAGGTAGGAGTGTGCTGGGGTAGGCGAGGATTTGTGAGCGTGAAGGAGAGAATGCTGTGGTCAGAGAGTGAAAGCGGTGAGTTATTTAGGTGGGAGATTGAACAGAGCCGGACAAAGACAAGGTCAAGGGTGTTACCATTCTTCTGTGTCTCAGAGGTTGAAAGCTGTGAGAGGCCTAGAGAAGTGGTTAGTGATAGAAACTGAGATGCAGATGTGGAAGTAGGGCTGTTAATGGGGATGTTGAAGTCTCCCAGGATAAGGGTTGGTAGTTCTGCGGACATGAACTGCGGCAGCCAGGCTGAGAAGTGGTCAAGGAACTGGGTGGGCGAGCCTGGGGGCCGATATATGACCGCTACCCTGAGAGAGAGTGGACGGAAGAGCCTGACAGTGTGGACCTCAAAAGAAGGGAATGAGAGTGATGGAATTGGGGGATGACCTGGAAAGTGCATTGTGGGGACAGGAGTATGCCGACTCCACCACCATGTCTGTTTGCGAGTCTCGGGGAATGGGAGAACTGTAAGCCACCATAGGAAATGGCAGCAGGGGAGACAGTGTCAGAATCCTGAATCCAGGTTTCAGTGAGGGCCAACAGATTAAGAGAGTTGGTCAGAAAGTAGATGTGCAGGAAGGATAGCTTGTTGCATACAGACCGTGGATTCCAGAGGGCACAATTAAAAGAAGATGAGGAAGTGCAAGTAATATTAATAAGATTATTATGGTTTTGATATGAGGTAGGGTAGGGATTGAGGTTGGGAGATGGTGGACCAGGGTTGGGGGAGATGTCCCCTGAAATCAGTAGGAGTAGGAAGATAAAGAGCAAGTAGTTGTTGGAATTGTAAGTAGGTTTTTTCTGTGATGTGTTTGGGCAAGATGGGCTGAGGTTTTTCAGGAAGGTGAGGAGTGCATGGGAGCTGTACATGGGAGAGGGAAGTATAGAGGGGCTGATGTGTATAGTCGTGATGGAGGGGGGATGGGGCGGTGAATGTGGATGGCAAGAGAACACAGGAGGATAGAAGTAAAGCACATGGTTAAAAGGAAAAGCAAAGTGTGGGTTACCTGATTCCTGCTCTGATTAACTGCCATGGATAACTACTGTTCACATGATGCTTATCTTCTGTGATGCTTTGCTTTCTGGGATGCGTGCACACCCCACACTGCGTGTGCCCCTTAGACTACTCCTAAATATATAGCCCACACTACAGGGACAGGAGAGATGGATTGTGGGAGCTGCTTTGGGATAATTTGGCAGCTGTGGCCAGCACACCAGGTGGTGGTTAGATCATCAAAGGCACTAGACCTGGCTAGATCTATATGTTATAGCACCTTCCACCTGATAAGATCTAGAGAGGCCCCAGTCACACGGATATAAAGCAGTAAGTACTCTCACCAATATCAATGTCCATCTGTAGTACACGCACCCCGACGTGCATTTCGCAATGGCTTCCTCGGGGTTCAAGATGATAAGTCCCCATTGCTATCATTAAATAGTCCATGGTCTGTTACCATTGGTGGCGCATGTGGCCGATCAACCGGAAGCCACTTGTAATATCGCGAGCGGCGTCAAGATGGCGATGCGTTTCACGGGCAAACCCCGATGACGTCACTGAACCGCATACATCACACATAGACGCCAGAAGCGATGTCGCTGCTCAATCCGTGCCGATGACATGCGCACTTGTAACAGATGCAGATTATACCACCTAGAACGCCATATTGTTTGTTGGCAAATTAGCCCACAATGAAAATATCAATACATGGTTGCCCACTCTTTTGACTTATTCAATATATATACATTAAGATGACATATAATGATATATACAACACGCTGATAAAGTGCAAGCGCCGATAAGGTAAATATACCTCATACATTAATAATAAATATAATTCATAACTAAAAAAATCATTTTATATAATTATTATACCAAACTGTGTATAATGTGATAGAAGTGAAAAAATAACAAAAAATACAAAAATATATATACGATACACGATGCAAAAACAGTAATACAACATCATTAGGACCAGCGTGAAGCAAAACAAGGGGAAAATCCTATGTAGAGAAAAAGATCTTCATATACAGATGTATCGGTGGAAAACCATCTTCAGATTATAATTCCACCATGGACCATTCGTAAAGAATTCTTTTCAATGAGAATTATCAGTGGTTGATCCCTAAAATATATATAACTAGACAAAAAAAGAGACATAATAATTAAAAGCAACAAAATATAAAAATAGCGAACAGCAGTAGAGAGATGAAAAATTGAGCTGCTCATTAACTCCTGCTGGAACTAAAGTATCCAATATTGTGATCTTTTTGTGTGAGCATACGTGTGCTGTCTCCACCTCTTATCCCCATATGAATGCAATCAATACACTTAATATTTAGATCTGCAGAATTACATTCATGTTTCAGTTTGAAATGCCTTGGAATTTGGAATTAAAGAATCCACGTTGTCCACATCATGGGCGGCCTCAATATCCCTGATATGTTCACGGGTAGTCAATCCTATATACAAGTAGATTAGATCACAACTGCACATAGCATAATACACTACATGTGTAGTGATGCAGGTAATGTATTCCCTAATTTCAAACGTTTTGAGGCCTCTTATATGATTTTTGCAACCCAGACAATTACCCCATGGATAGAAACCCCTCCTTTTCCCCTTACTATTGAACAAGTATTGAGATTTTGAGACATGATGGCTAGAAACCAACATGTCTTTATGGTTTTTCCCTCTCCGTGCCGTCATTAGTGGGGAGGGAGACAAATATTTACACAAAGTAGGATCAGTCATCAAAATCGACCAATGTCTTTTATGAATCGTTCACATCGTTTCCCCACTGTTGATTGTATGTAGAAATAAAACGTGTTTCCACATTTTTATTCAGATTTTCACTTTTCTTTGAGGCCAAAAGATCAGACCTTTTTGTGTTTTTTGCTCTCATATATCCTCTTTTTATGCACCTGTTGCTGTAGCCCCTATCCTTAAATCTCTGCCCAAGGTCTCTGGCCTGCCCCTCGAACAACACATCCGAAGTGCAAATTCTCCGCGCCCGAAGAAATTGGCCCGTGGGGATGGCGTTGATAATGGAGTCCAAATGAGAAGAAGAGGCATGAAGAAGTGAATTAACAGATGTTGTTTTAGGATACAGATCCATCGGTATCATGCCATCATCCTGCACTCTGAACCGCAAAAGGATTTCTTTTCTTGATGTGGAGCTCAGAGTGCAGGATGATGGCATGATACAGACGGATCTGTATTGTAAAACAACATGTTTTACAATACACTCCTTCATGCCTCTTCTGCTCATCTGGGCTCCATCCCAACGGGCCAATTTCTTTGGGCGCGGAGAATTTGCAAAGCTCAGGCGAAACGCGCATCAGGCAGAGCGGGCTGATGTGGGACTTTATTTTGGTTAGTATACTGCCACTATCCTCCCTTTTTTTGCACTTTTGCACCTTGTATTTTTATATACCTTTGATATTTATCAAATTGATAATACACCTGTGACCCTAATCATTTTTATAAGGTAACTTTATTTATGTGAGGACACCTACTTGCTGTATATGACTGGCAGTATCTACCCTATTCTATAAACTATATAATTATTGGAATTGCACTTTAATCAAAGTACTATATTTTGATGTCTAGTGAATTTTTTATATATTATTGATATTTGATATACATCTTAACGATGTTGGCTACACTATTTGATTGAGACTCTCTGGTGCCTGTACCATAAAATTTTGTCCCACTACACCCCGTATATTGTTTCACCTGTGTCTTAGATGTTCCCCATTATTCTAATTTGTCAATATTTTACAATTTGTTCTTGATTTTATTTATTAATAAAAATATTCATTTCTATTATTTTGAGTCGTGTATCATGTTTGTAGGTTTAGTTTTCAGTGGATACACTACATTCTATTTGTTTTATCTTTGTGTGTATTGATAAATTGAAGTGGATGAAGTCTTCTGGTGTGTGAGTTTTCCTCTACTGTATAAGCATTCAGCACTCCTAGAGCATTGCTGGAGAAATCGAGCTTGCAATGTGAGCCAGGGCTGTTTGACTCTGTGCTTGGAGGTTCTGAGGGTCAGGGGTGCCACTTGGTCAAGGGTGCTTCTGAGAGTGTCATTGTAGTGGTGTACAGCCAGATCAGGACAGGAAAAGAGAAGATTGGGGACAGTGATGAGTGTAGGGAGTCTGTAAGTGTATGAGGGTTAATGGCTTGTAGATTTCTGAATGTATGGTAGGTAGGCTTGTGCTGGGGTGGGCGAGGAATCGTGAGTGTGAAGGAGAGAATGTTGTGGTCAGAGAGGGGAAGGGATGAGTTATTTAGGTAGGAGATTGAACAGAGCCGGACAAAAACCAGGTCAAGGGTGTTACCGTCCTTGTGTGTCTCAGAGGTTGAAAGCTGTGAGAGACCTAGAGAAGTGGTTAGTGATAGAAGCTGGGATGCAGCTGTGGAAGTGGGGCTATTAATGGGGATGTTGAAGTCTCCCAGGATAAGGGTTGGTAGTTCTGAGGACATGAAGTGCGGCAGCCAGACCGAGAAATGGTCAAGGAATTGGGTGGGTGATCCTGGGGGCCGATATATGACAGCTACTCTGAGGGAGAGGGGACGGAAGGGCCTGATGATGTGGACCTCAAAAGAAGGAAATGAGAA
This sequence comes from Oophaga sylvatica, assembly GCA_033576555.1. NCBI lineage: Eukaryota > Metazoa > Chordata > Amphibia > Anura > Dendrobatidae > Oophaga > Oophaga sylvatica. The sequence continues at coordinate 26,116 of JARQOD010006208.1, forward strand.
AGATGGAACGGGGAGGATGACCTGGAAAGTGCATTGTGGGGACAGGAGTATGCCGACTCCACCACCAGGTCTGTTTGCGGGTCTCGGGAAATGGGAGAATTGTAAGCCACCATGGGAAATAGTAGCAGGGGAGACCATGTCAGAATCCTGAATCCAGGTTTCAGTAAGGGCTAACAGACTAAGAGAGGTGTTCAGAAAGTAATTCTGCAGGAAAGAAAGTGTTAGGGTTCAAGTTCCCGCACAATGGGAGTCTCGAACCAGTCCCGCTGCGGTCCCCCATTCATCTCCGTCTGCAGTGGAGCCTGCTCAGCTTAGATGTCAGTCCCAGCATCTCGCCCAGTCTAACAGTGTGCAGAGGATTACTGCTGCTCCTCCAGGCTCTGCTATTGTGGCCAGTACTGGTTAGCGGTGAGCAGACGTCTTTAGGACAAAGTCCTTGTTTTCCCCTTCTGAGCATGCCCGGAGTGAGATCTCTCATTGGAGATCAGGGGTCACATGCTCAGGTACTGCAGCAGCTCCTATTGGTCCGCCAGGAAGGTCCTGTGACTACTGGTGTTCTGGAACAAGTTTCATTGGTCCTTGTTTCTGGCAGGTCCTGTAGCTGTTATTATAAAAGGGTGGCATGGCTGGGCCGCCATGCGCTAATATCAATCTTTATATGCTTTGCGCCAGTGTGGTCATGCATGTGTGTGGTTAGGGCCCGGCTGAAATAAGCCCCTAGAATACCGACTTAATCGGTGAGGAGTTTGGTATGCTAGCTGGTCAGGGTCGGTGTCCTAGATGCCCTAGATTACCGGCATAACCGGTGAGGAGTTTGATTGCCGTATTCAGGGCCTGGCGTTCAGACGCCATAGATTGCGGGTGACTCCCGCGAAGACATTAGCGCATGATCACGTTCTATGTTTGCTTAGCAGTCAACTGTGTACCTGGGTGCCTGACAGGACACAGAAGTTTGTCTCAGCGGCTCTGTGACGTAACAGGGTTCGCTTTCAACGCTAGACAGCGCCCTAGCGTGTTTATTTTGAGTGAGTTCGCACACATCGCCATATAGCGCTGCGGCACTCCTTCTAGCGGCTCTGTGGATTAACAGAGTTCGCACATATTGCCACAGCGCGTTACGGCGTTTATTTTGGCGATTCTGCGGGATAACAGAGTTTCGCTTCTTGTGCCATTTTACTAGCAGCAGGCTCCGCCTGCACGGTGGACCCCGGGCTGCGAACGCACCTCTCCACATCATATATTTGGTTTGTTCTGCAGACCCTAACATAATATTAGCGCCAGGATCTGGCTAGTAAAATGACGGATGACCAGCGTCTACTGCAGTACATCCAGCAGCTGGAGGGTAGGTTGGCGGCTCTTGAGCGCACAACCTCAGCTGTGGATGTTACCGCAGTCGCTGTTCAGGCTGCTAGCATGGCTGCAGCCAGTTTGTCCTCTGCCACCTCTGTCCCTACATTATCCCACCTCCCGCTTCCTGACAAGTTTGCCGGTGACTGCAAGCAATGTCGGGGATTCGTGAGTCAGTGCTCTATACAGCTCGAGCTTCTGGCTGCACGTTTCCCCACGGATCGGGCACAAGTGGGTTTTGTACTGTCTCTACTCTCGGGCATAGCGTTGGAGTGGGCAACACCGCTGTGGGAGAGCGACGATCGTGTGGTGCGGAGTGCTCCTCGGTTTTTGGAGGCTCTGAAAAAGGTTTTTTAGGACCTCAGGTCACGCACGATATGGCACTCCAACTGCTGGCAATGTCACAGGGCTTATCCATGGTCAGCCAGTTCTCAGTCCAATTTCGGACTTTGGCCTCTGAATTAGAGTGGACAGATAAAGTTCTTATTCCAGTGTTCTGGAGAGGACTGGCAGACCATGTAAAGGACGCTTTGGCTACCAGGGAGATTCCTGCCACACTGGAGAAACTCATTTCTATATCTACCCGCATCGACCTCCATTTTCACGAGCGGAGGTTAGAGCGGACTCAGTGTAGGCAGAGGTTTCTGCTGGCACCCACCTTTGCCAAACCTCTGGAATTTCCCATTCGGGCGTCCGACTCCCCAGAGACCGTGGAGACTACTCGAGTGGGATCTAAGTCTCGGACCACTCGAGTATCCGTGGTCTGTAGAGTGTGTCAGCAGCCAGGACATTATGCCAACCGATGTCACCAGCGAATGAGTAAACGGTCATGTTCCGTGACCATGGGTGCAGGGTCATTAGACGCGAGGGATTTTGCTCTGAAAGTGCTCCTTAAAGGGTTAATCTCTCTAGGTTCATCCACTCTTCCCGCCAAGCTTTGTGTGGACTCTGGGGCAGAGTGGAATTTTATGTCCGCCTCCTTTGCCTCTCGCCATTCTATACCGCTGGTGACGCTCGCCGAGCCAATATCGGTGAGAGTGTTGAATGGAGCAATCCTGCCCTCACAAATCACCCACCAGACTGTCTCTCTACCTCTGTCTATGTCTCCTTCACATCAGGAGAATATATCCCTTTTTGTTCTTCCTGAGGGAATAGATGAGGTTTTGTTGGGATTACCCTGGCTTCGCCACCACTCTCCCCATATTGAGTGGTCTTCTGGGAGAATACTGGGTTGGGGTGATCATTGCAGAGACAGATGTCTCAAAGAGGATGTTCAGGTTTCCACAACGGAGATACCCATAGATCTTCATTCTCTTCCCAAGGTTTATCGGTCATACCCAGACGTATTCTCCAAAAAGGCAGCGGAGACTCTTCCGCCTCATCACCCCTATGACTGTCCTATAGACCTCTTGCCTGGAACAGAGCCCCCTCGGGGAAGAGTGTATCCTCTCTCTCTTCCTGAGACGGAGGCCATGTCACAATACATCCAGGAAAATCTGGCAAGATGGTTTATTAGGAAGTCAGTGTCACCAGCAGGGGCAGGATTTTTCTTCGTGCAGAAGAAGAATGAAGAATTACGACTGTGTATAGACTATAGGGGTCTTAACTCCATTACCGTTAAGAACAAATATCCTTTGCCCCTAATATCTGAGCTCTTTGATAGGCTCCGGGGAGCAAGGGTATTTACTAAGCTGGATCTTCGTGGTGCCTATAACCTGATCCACATCCGTGAGGGGGATGAATGGAAGACGGCGTTCAATACCAGAGATGGACTTTACGAATATCTTGTGATGCCCTTCGGGCTCTGTAATGCTCCAGCCGTCTTCCAAGATTTCGTAAATGACATCTTCCGGGACATGCTTGCCACCTCTGTGGTAGTCTATCTGGATGACATTCTCATCTTTTCTCCAGATATGGACACCCACCTGAGAGATGTTTGCAGGGTCTTCGACCTCTTGCGGGCAAATTCCTTATATGCGAAGTTGGAGAAGTGTGTGTTTGAGCAGGAGTCTTTGCCATTCCTGGGCTATATCATCTCCACTCAGGGATTGGCTATGGATCCTGCCAAACTACAGGCTGTAATGGATTGGCAAGAACCCCACTCTCTTAAAGCGGTGCAGCGCTTTATGGGGTTCATTAATTACTATCGCCAATTCATTCCCCACTTCTGTACTTTGGTTGCTCCCTTGGTAGCCCTCACCAAGAAAGGAGCCAATCCCAAATTGTGGTCAGAGGAGGTCTCTAAGGCCTTTACTTCAATCAAGTCCCATTTTGCTAGCACTCCTATCCTACATCGTCCCGAGGTTGATAAGCCTTTTATATTTTATACTGTGGCCCCGGTTTCGCTTGAGTCTGTGCCTCCGGGCAAGACTTTTGTGCCCATCAATTTGCGACCGGAGGTACTCTCTTGGGCACACTCTTCCAGGGTGGGTGGACATTTTGGGGCAAAGAGGACATCTGAGTTGCTGGCGAGGACATACTGGTGGCCACATATGGTCCGTGACGTCAGGGAATACGTTCAGGCGTGCGTCTCCTGCGCCAAGAATAAGTCCCCTCGACAACGGCCAGCTGGGTTACTCTTTCCTTTACCGGTGGCAGATAGGCCCTGGGAGATGGTCGGGATGGATTTTGTGGTGGGCTTACCCAAGTCTCGGGGCTGCACCATCATCTGGGTGATAACCGACCACTTCTCCAAAATGGTGCACTTGGTGCCGTTACCACGGTTACCGTCTGCACTGGCCTTGGCATCATTATTCATTAGGCATATTTTCCGCCTACACCGTATGCCAGTCAAAATTGTCAGTGATCGAGGTCCCCAGTTTGCGTCTCGGTTCTGGAGAGCTGTGTCGTTTACTCAGCATTGAGTTGAATCTCTCCTCTGCATACCATCCCGAGACGAATGGGTTGGTAGAGAGGGCCAACCAGACCTTGGTCACATACTTGCGACATTTTGTCTCTGCCAGGCAGGATGACTGGGCATCTTTGCTACCGTGCGCTGAGTTTGCTCTAAATAATGCTGTGGCTGACTCCACCGGACAGACCCCATTCCTCCTGAACTACGGTCAGCATCCACGGGTACCAGTGCCCATGCCCGTGTCTTCCGCCGATTCCAGGGTGGCAGACTGGGCTGTGGAGGCAAGGGACATTTGGGACCGCACCCAGGATGCCATTCAGGCCTCCAAAGAGAGGATGAGGTCTTCGGCTGATGCCCATCGGCGCCCCGCTCCTATATTTGCGCCGGGTGACCTAGTGTGGCTCTCTGCCCGAAACATCAGGCTACGTGTAGAGTCCACCAAGTTGGCACCTCGCTTTTTGGGTCCCTTTAAAGTCCTTGAGCAGGTGAACCCAGTGGTTTACCGCCTAGCCCTTCCGCCTCGCCTTGGTGACACTGATACCTTTCACGTGTCCCTCCTGAAACCCGTGGCCATTTCCCGGTTTTCCGAGTCATCTGCCGGGACGTCGGGTTCATCTACCGATGATCATGAGGTGAATGCCATTGTTGGGTGCAAGGTGGTACGAGGCAAAAAATTTTATTTGGTGGATTGGAGGGGTTATGGGCCTGAGGATAGGTCCTGGGAGCCTGTTCACGCTCCGCAGCTCATTGCTGCCTTTGAGCGCAGCGAGGCCCAAAGAAGGGGGGGTAATGTTAGGCTTCGAGTTCCCGCTGCTGCACAAGGGGGGTCTCGAACCAGTCCCGCTGCGGTCCCCTATTCATCTCCGTCCGCAGTGGAGCCTGCTCAGCTTAGACGTCGGTTCCAGCATCTCGCCCAGTCTAACAGTGTGCAGAGGATTACTGCTGCTCCTCCAGGCTCTGCTATTGTGGCCAGTACTGGTTAGCGGCGAGCAGACGTCTTTAGGAAAAAGTCCTTGTTTTCCCCTTCTGAGCATGCCCAGAGTGAGATCTCTCATTGGAGATCAGGGGTCACATGCTCAAGTACTGCAGCAGCTCCTACTGGTCCGCCAGGAAGGTCCTGTGACTACTGGTGTTCTGGAACAAGTTTCATTGGTCCTTGTTTCTGGCAGGTCCTGTAGCTGTTACTATAAAAGGGTAGCATGGCTGGGCCGCCATGCGCTAATATCAATCTTTATATGCTTTGCGCCAGTGTGGTCATGCATGTGTGTGGTTAGGGCCCGGCTGAAATAAGCCCCTAGAATACCGACTTAATCGGTGAGGAGTTTGGTATGCTAGCTGGTCAGGGTCGGTGTCCTAGATGCCCTAGATTACTGGCATAACCAGTGAGTAGTTTGATTGCCGTATTCAGGGCCTGGCGTTTAGACCCCATAGATTGCGGGTGACTCCCACGAGGACATTAGCGCATGATCACATTCTTTGTTCGCTTAGAAGTTAACTGTGTACCTGGGTACCTGACAGGACACAGAAGTTTGTCTCAGCGGCTCTGTGACGTAACAGGGTTCGCTTTCAACGCTAGACAGCGCCCTAGCGTGTTTATTTTGCGACTCAGTTGTGTTAAGTGAGTTCGCACACATCGCCATATAGCGCTGCGGCACTCCTTCTAGCGGCTCTGTGGATTAACAGAGTTCGCACATATTGCCACAGCGCGTTACGGCGTTTATTTTGGCGACTGCGGGATAACAGAGTTCGCTTCTTGCGCCATTTTACTAGCAGCAGGCTCCGCCTGCACGGTGGACCCCGGGCTGCGAACGCACCTCTCCACATCATATATTTGGTGCGTTCCGCAGACCCTAACAGGAAGTTTGTTACATACAGATCGCGGATTCCAGAGGGCACAATAAAGAGAAGGAGATGAAGGAGTGCAACTAATGTTAATAATGTTAGTAAGGTTTTGATGTGGGGTAGGAGTTGAGGTTGGAGGATGGTGGACCAGGGTTGGGGGAGACGTCCCCTGAAATCAGTAGAAGTAGGAAGATAAAGAGCAGGAAGCTATTGGAATTGTAAGTAGTTTTTTTGTGAGATGTGTTCGGGCAAGATGGGCTGAGGTTTTTCAGGAAGGTGAGACATGCATGGGAGTTGTACATGGGAGAGGGAGTATAGAGGGGCTGGTGTGTATGAGTCGTGATGGAGGGGGGATGGGGCATTGAATATGGATGGCAAGGGAACACAGGAGGATAGAAATAAAGCACATGGTTAAAAGGGAGAGCAAAGTGTGGGTTACCTGTCTCCTGGTAGAGGTAAAGAACCCCATGATCACTGTGGCTGAGCTCCACAGATGCAGTAGGAAGATGGGAGAAAGTTCCACAAAGTCAACTATCACTGCAGCCCTCCACCAGTCGGGCCTTTATGGCAGAGTGGCCCAACGGAAGCCTCTCAGTGCAAGACATAAGAAAGCCCGCATAGAATTTGCTAAAAAACACATGGACTCCCAGACCATGAGAAATAAGATTCTCTGGTCTGATGAGACGCAGATTGAACTTTTTGGTGATAATTCTAAGCGGTATGTGTGGAGAAAAACAGGCACTGCTCATCACCTGCCCAATACAATCCCAACAGTGAAACATGGTGGTGGCAGCATCATGCTAAGGGGGTGTTTTTCAGCTGCAGGGACAGGACGACTGGTTGCAATTGAAGGAAACATGAATGCGGCCAAGTACAGAAAAATCCTGGATGAAAACCCTTTCCAGAATGCTCTGGACCTCAGACTTGGTAGAAGGTTCACCTTCCAACAAGACAATGACCCTAAGCACACAGCAAAAATAACAAAGGAGTGGCTTTGGAACAACTCTGGGACCATTCTTGACTGGCCCAACCAAAGCCCTGACCTAAACCCAATTGAGCATTTCTGGAGAGACCTAAAATTGGCTGTCCACCAACGTTCACCATCTAAACTGACAGAACTGGAGAGGATCTGCAAAGAAGAATGGCAGAGGATCCCCAAATCCATGTGTTAAAAACTTGTTGCATCATTCCCAAGAAGACTCATGGCTGTACTAGCTCAAAAGGTTGCTTCTACTCAATACTGAGCAAAGGGTTTGAATACTTATGATCATGTGATATTTCAATTTTTCTTTTTTAATAAATTTGCAAAAATTTCTACATTTCTGTTTTTTTTCCAGTCAAGATGGGGTGCCGAGTGTACATTAATAAGAAAAAAATTAACTCTTAGGGTCTGCGGAACGCACCTATTAGATATTGTAGAGAGGTGCGTTCGCAGCCCGGGGTCCACCGTGCAGGCGAAGAACGCTGCTAATAAGATGGTGAAGGTAGCGAACTCTGTTATCCCGCAGAGTCGCTAAAATAAACGACGTAGCGCGCTGTGGCAGTAAGTGCAAACTCTGTAAATCCCCAGAGCCGCTAACGGGAATGCCACAGCGCTATATGGCGATAAGTACGAACTCACTTAACTTCAGTGAGCCGCAAGGTAAAACGCTAGGGCGTTGAACCAGCGTTATAAAACGAACCCTGTTGCGTCACAGAGCCGCTGACAAAAAGACTGTGTCCTGTTAGACTCACAGGGATACACAGGGAACTGCTGTGCGGATAACAGTCCGTGATCATGCAGACAGCAATGCAATCAAGCAATCTCCTCACCGGAGAAGCCGGTATTCTAGGGGCTTATTTCAGCCAAGCCCTAACCACGTGCACCCAAATCTCCTCACCAGAGAAGCCGGTGTTCTAGGGGCTTATTTCAGCCGAGCCCTAACCACATGCGTACATGATCACACTGGCGCAAAGCACATAATGCAATTGATACTAGTGCATGGTGGCCCAGCCATGCCACCCTTTTATAGTAACAGCTACAGGACCTGCCAGAAAAGGACCAATGAGAAACTGTTCCAAAGCACATGTAGTTTCAGGACCTTCCTGGCGGACCAATAGGAGCTGCTGCAGTGCCTGAACATGTGACCCCTGATCTCCAATGAGAAATCTTACCCTGGGCATGCTCAGAAGGGGAAACGCAGGACTTCGTCCCAAAGACGTCTGCACCAGCACTGGCTATAATAGAAGATCCAGGAGTGGCAGCAGCAAGTCTCTGCACAGTATTGGAATGGGCAAGATGCTGGGACCGACGTCTCTGCTGAGCAGGCTCCACTGTGGACGAAGATGGATTAGGGACCGCAGCAGGACTGGTTCAAGACTCCCCTTGTGCAGCAGCGGGAACTTGAACCCTAACATTAACTTTTTTGAATTTACCAAATGGCTGCAATGAAACAAAAAGTGAAACATTTAAAGGGGTTTGAATAGTTTCCGTACCCACTGTACATGTTTCTAGTTCTATCTTTATGCACTTGCACTTTAGTACAATATGTGGTAATTGTACCTACATTATGTAGGCTTATTTTGGAGAAATGTGTATTCATTTTGATATATGAACATACATGTGGCTTTAATATCCTTTATGTATTTTTGCAATTTACCTATATTCTTTTCTAAAAAAAATATTTTTAATTTTTTCTTCACTTACTGTATAATACACGCGTGTGATATATTTGCGGCTTTTCTCTTGTTCTCTGCATATATTTCTCCATACAGATATCAGGGGAGAAAATAGGGGGACTGTGGACCTGATTTTTTCCATCTTGAATTTTTTGTGCATCACCCAGCGGTTTAGAGGTTTCAGATTTATTATTCTGTGACTTTCTCCTGAGGGTTTTTTGACTGAGAAGAGACTGGAATAGTGGCCCCTGAACCTTCCTTCCTTGGAAACCAGAACACTATGGCTCCGACATTCAGAAGAACCTGAACATCTGTACCTGACAGCTTGGGACCCCCTCCTTTTATGGCAACAAATATATATATATATATATATATATATATATATATATATATATATATATATATGTGTGTTTTTGTCTTTTTTTTTTAGTCACACACACATATATATCTTACATAGTCTCCTTTATTATGTATATTACCGTCCCTTATTACACAGTGCCCCCTCTTGTTATATACAGTTCTGTCCCTTACATATCGGATTATATAGAGCCCTGTTCTTTATTGCATAACGTCCTCTCTTGTTAGATATATAATGCAATGAAGGCTGATGGAGCATGGGAAGGCTTCTTTTCTAATGGATGAGCTGATGGACTGGTCATCTGGTGAGATGCTGCCCCATCAGAAGTCATTTTATATTCCAACAAGAGAGGGGACTATGTAATAAAATAGGGCACTGTGAATAACAAAATAACAAGAATACGCTATGTAAGAAACAGTGCTGTACATAACAGCAGAGGAAGCTATATAATAAGGGACGGCATTATATATACAGTGGGTATGGAAAATATTCAGACCCCTTTAAATTTTTCACTGTTTCATTGCAGCCATTTGGTAAATTCAAAAAATTCAAATTTAATTTTTTTTCTCATTAATGTACACTCTGCTCCCCATCTGGACTGAAAAAAAACAAAGAGTGAAAAATTTAAAGGGGTCTGAATAGTTTCCACACCCACTGTAAACTATTCAGTCTGTGACTCTCCCCAATTAACTGCAAGGCTATGTGCACACGGAAAATATGCAAGGTTTTACAGCACATGTAAAGTGAATGAGATCCCTGAAGTCTCATGCATACATTGCATATTTTTTCCTTGAAGATTTGCAGCAGATTAAAATCTGCATTTTGTCAATTCTTGCAACGTGTTTCACCCATACTACTGAGTGGGGGAAAATACACAACAAAAGCATGGCAAAAAAATGCAAAAAAATTTTACACAGTGTTCTTCCTGCCAACACATTAGGACATGCAGCACAATTTTCTCCTGCAAATCCTGAATGTGTGCATATAGCCTTAGTACCTGTCCTGTGTCCCCCATCATTCATTATAAGTCCTTGATAGCATCATAATGAATTTGGGGGTGGGAGAAGACGCTATCAGGTACTGAGTTGCCTCCTCCACCTCCCAATTCATTACAAGTCCCTGACAGCATATTCGCTGACCTTTCAATTCTAAAGGGTCCTATGCACCTTACGCCCTCCTCTCCCACTCCCGAATAAATTTTAAGTCCCTGATAGCATCACAATGAATTGTGAAATGGAGAGGATGCTATAAGGTGCTTAGCACCCTCCTCTACCACCCAATTCATTTTACATCCATATCTAATGTCCTCCTCCCCTTCCCCAAGTTCATAAGTCCATTATAAGTCCCCCTTACTCTCATCCCATCATTGCTCTCTCCCCACCACCCCATCACTGCTCTCTCCAGCACCTCCATCATTGCTCTCCCTGCCACATCTCCATTATTTCTCTCCTCACCACCTCAATCATTGCTGTCCCCCACCACCCCATCATTGCTCTCCCCCACCAATTCCATCATTGTTCTCCCCACCACACCAACATTGCTCTCTGTACCACCCCCATCATTGCCCTCTCCACCACCACCATGATTGCCCTCTCCACCACCTCCATTATTACTCTCCCCTTACCACACCCATCATTGCTCTCTCCACCTCCATCATTGCCCTCCCCCACCACCCCATCATTCCTCTTCCCTGCCACACCATCATTGCCCTCTCCACCACCACCATCATTGCCCTCTCCACCACCTCCATCATTGCTCTCCCCCACCACACCCATCATTGCTCTCCCCACCACACCCATCATTGTTCTCCCCATCACCCCATCATTGCTCTTTCCACCACCTCCATCATTGCTCTCCCCACCACCCCATCATTGCCTTCTCCACTACCTACATCATTGCTCTCCCCCACCACATCCATGGAATACGTTTTTGTCTAACCCTATCACATTTATATTTCAAAACTTCCAATGATACAGTCATAACCTTATTTTGATGACCTTTAACGTTCCTCAATGGGTACCCCCTCCTAATGAATGTATCACACATCTGATCCAACCTCAAATCCAACTTTTCCGGTTCCTTCACAATCCGTCTTACTCGCAACAGTTGACTCCATGGCAGGGATTCAATCATACGCCTAGGATGATTGCTGTCATTAACCAAAAGATTATTCCTATCTGTTTCTTTAATAAACAAATCAGTACATAGAGATTCATCCTTCTTGTAAACCACAGTATCCAAAAATTGGATCTGGTCAAGGGCATATGTTAATGTGAATTTCAATTCAGGAAACACATTATTCAAATGATCTTGGAAACATAAGAGGTCCTCCACATTCCCCTCCCATATACAAAAAATATCGCCGATGTAACGCCACCAGGCCCGGACATGGTCCCAGTAGCTGGAACTGTACACATGCTGGTCCTCGAATACCGCCATAAGGTTTCCGTTCAGAGAACACTCTGCCCTCCCAAATTTGGTAACTTTACATGCCTTGGTTGTGCGTGTGGTGGAAATATGTTGAAGGGGGATTCTTTCAACCATCCACGGACTGGAAAGAAATTTTCTATCAAGGAGAGATATACATGTTCTTTAAGTTTTGTGATTTACTTGATAATATGCCCGTGTGGGCTTATGTATGTGGGTGAGACGACAATGGAAATCAGGGCACGTATTAGTAAACATAAAAGTACTATTAGGACTAAATCTGTGGAGTTACCTGTTCCCAAGCATTTTATTGATTGCAAACATTCTATTAACCAATTGAGGTTTAGAGTGGTAGATGGAGTCCCAGTGTTGAGACGAGGTGGCGATAGGATTAAGATGTTGAAAAGGAAGGAACTGAGACGGATAGCCGTTCTAGATACCCTGCAACCACGGGGTCTTAATATTGATTATAATCTACATATTTGCAATGTGTGACGCCCCTTTGTTTGGCATCATTATCTGTGTAAGATTGTTTTTAGTGTTGTTAAATTTTTTTTGTGTTTTTTTCATATTATAGAACGGTTTGGAGAGATTGGAGGACATGGGGACTGAATAGTCCTGAAGTTGCAGTGTCTCTTTAATGGTTATGGCAAGTGTATTTGAAGATTCACTAATGCTGAATTTCATTCCCCGTGCCCTCCTTTAGGTAGAATTTTGCCCCTTGTTCACACTCACAGTGTTTATGTATATAGTAAAATGCAAGCAGTCATTGATTAGATTGAGGTTGCACTCATATCTGTTATCAGTAAGCGCAGTCACTTAGGACACCTTATAAATATATAGCCTATGGCTTTTCATTAATAGCATTTTATATAATACTAGTGATGAACCCGTTCTACGCCCGGGTGGCAAGCATTTTTATAGGTACATGGTCTCCCATTCTGGTATGTGCTTCCCCCCTCCTATTCTGGTATGCATGGCACCCCTCATTCCTATCCTGGTATGTATGGTCCCCTCACCCCCACCCAAATCTACTATGCATGGCACCCCATTCCTCATCCTGGTATGCAAGGTCACCTCCTGCCCAATTCTGGAATGCATGGTCCCCTCACCCCCCAATTCTGGTATGAATGGTCCCGTCACCCCCAATTCTGGTATGAATGGTCCCCTCACCCCCCAATCCTGGTATGAATGGTCCCCTCACCCCCCAATCCTGGTATGAATGGTCCCCTCATCGCCCAATCCTGATGTGCATGGTTCGCTCACCCTCCAATCCTGATGTGCATGGTCCCCTCACCCCCCAATTCTGATGTGCATGGTCCCCTCACCCCCCAATCCTGATGTGCATGGTCCCCTCACCCCCCCAATCCTGATGTGCATGGTCCCCTCACCCCCCAATCCTGATGTGCATGGTCCCCTCACCCCCCAACCCTGATGTGCATGGTCCTCTCACCCCCCAACCCTGATGTGCATGGTCCGCTCACCCCCAATCCTGATGTGCATGGTCCCCTCATCCCCAATCCTGATGTGCATGGCCCCCTCACCCCCCCAATCCTGATATGCATGGTCCCCTCACCCACCAATCCTGGTATGCATGGTCACCTCCCGCCCAATCCTGGAATGCATGGTCCCCTCACCCCCAATTCTGGTATGAATGGTCCCCTCACCCCCCAATCCTGGTATGAATGGTCCCCTCATCGCCCAATCCTGATGTGCATGGTCCGCTCCACCCCCAATCCTGATGTGCATGGTCCCCTCACCCCCCAATCCTGATGTGCATGGTCCCCTCACCCCCAATCCTGATGTGCATGGTCCCCTCACCCCCCAATCCTGATGTTCATGGTCCCCTCACCCCCCAATCCTGATGTGCATGGTCCCCTCACCCCCCAACCCTGATGTGCATGGTCCTCTCACCCCCAACCCTGATGTGCATGGTCCGCTCACCCCCAATCCTGATGTGCATGGTCCCCTCATCCCCAATCCTGATGTGCATGGCCCCCTCACACCCCCAATCCTGATATGCATGGTCCCCTCACCCCCCAATCCCGGTATGCACGGTCCCCTCACCCACCAATCCTGGTATGCATGGTCACCTCCCGCCCAATCCTGGAATGCATGGTCCCCTCACCCCCAATTCTGGTATGAATGGTCCCCTCACCCCCAATCCTGGTATGAATGGTCCCCTCATCGCCCAATCCTGATGTGCATGGTCCGCTCACCCCCCAATCCTGATGTGCATGGTCCCCTCACCCCCCAATCCTGATGTGCATGGTCCCCTCACCCCCCCAATCCTGATGTGCATGGTCCCCTCACCCCCCCTAACCTGATGTGCATGGTCCCCTCACCCCCCCAATCCTGATGTGCATGGTCCCCTCACCCCCCATCCTGATGTGCATGGTCCCCTCACCCCCCAATCCTGATGTGCATGGTCCCCTCACCCCCCAATCCTGATGTGCATGGTCCCTCACCCCCCCAATCCTGATGTGCATGGTCCCTCACCCCCAATCCTGATGTGCATGGTCCCTCACCCCCAATCTGATGGCATGTCCTTCACCCCAATCCTGATGTGCATGGTCCTCTCACCCCCCAATCCTGATTGTGCCATGGTCTCTTCTCACCCCCAATCCTGATGTGCATGGTCCCTCACCCCAACCGATGTGCATGGTCCCCACCCCCAATCCTGATGTGCATGGTCCCTCACCCCCATCCCATTCCCCCCACTGATGTGCATGGTCCCCTCACCCCCCAATCCTGATGTGCATGGTCCCCAGACCACCCCAATCCTGATGTGCATGGTCCCTCACCCCCCAACCCTGATGTGCATGGTCCGCTCACCCCCCAATCCTGATGTGCATGGTCCCCTCACCCCCCCTATCCTGATGTGCATGGTCCCATCACCCCCCCCAATCCTGATGTGCATGGTCGTGTTGCGCTTGCGCAGTCTATAAAGGCGTGTTGCGTGTTGCGCTTGCGCAGTCTATAAAGGCTTCAGACAGAGTGACGCTCCCACCGTTATATTATAGATATACACAGTATGGCGCCTGTTGCCATGGATATGGCTGGTGAAATCCTCAGTTGAATCCAGTCTAGGATGTATGAGGGTAGGAGGAGCTTTGGTAAAGAAGCGTTCATGTGACTTGATCACATGATTCCTATCTGTTTGCTATGGAGACCGTTGCTGAGAAGTGACATCATGCTGCTAGACATGGAGAGGTGGAAACGCTGGAGATATCGCGAGACTTCGACTGGCTGCGTGATTTGGTCTGATGATTTGTGCCTGTGTGATTATGCTAAATGGTGCCAGTGATGGTCTGATGTGATCGCAAGTAGGTTTCTGCACTTAGAGATTTGATTACATTGCACAGTCTGGGGGTGGTAACGGAGATGAGAGACTGCTGGCTGTGAGATATGATGTGATTGGATACTGGGGTTGGCTCCAAGACAGCTGATGATGGTGATTGGTGCGTGAGATCAGCTTATATGACAGTGTCTATGATTGGTATATAGCTACTATGACTACCATAAATGCTGTGAAGGGATTGGTGTGTGTATATAAGGAGATATTGTTTACATATTGCTGTTATAATTGTAATGCACAATGATTTGTTGTCCTCTGCACTATAGATGTTTGTGATTATATATATTATGTCTGATGTCTATTATTGCACTAAATGGATATATTTTGTATATGGGCAGCCATTAAGTGGTGATTGGCTCCTCCACACCATATAAGGTCGCCATTTGCCTCTGAATGTATACTTGAAAAAGGCCACATTATGGCCGAAACGTATCTGATGTTTGTGATGGCGGAATAAAGAAGTTTTTTTACTTTTTCACCTGGATTGGATGCTGCTTCATTCATTTATTTATGCAACCTATCAGACTAGTCTACAGAGCGGTTGGTCCCTGATGGTTTTTAACCCCTGAACGACCGCCGATACGCCTTTTAACTGCGGTCATTAAGGGTACTTAAACCACAGCACCGTTAATTAATTGTTAGTTAATTAATTAAAGGCGCTGTGGAAAAAGTGAATAGCACCCCCCAGAGGCGCATTTTCTCCCGAGACCCCAGAGAACATGAATCGGGTCGGTTTTTACCGACCCCCAATGTTGCGGTCGCCGTTATTAACCCTATAACGGCGATCGCAACAACAAAAAAATAGTGTGCCATTTAATTTCTCTCTCCTCTGATGTGATCGGACATCAGAGGAGAGAGAAAAAGGGTCCCCGATCCCCCCCTTGTGACCCCCGATCCTCTCCATGTGGCCCCGGGCCCTCTGGTGTCCCCCGGTGGGCGCCGCCATGTTTAAGGCCTAGAAAATGGCGGGCGCATGCTCAGTGCGCCCGCCGCGATGTGCTGGGGGGGTGGGCAATTTTCTCTGGGGTCTCGGCTGCCGAGGGTAGCCGAGACCCCAGAGAACATGATCCGGGTTGGTATTTACCGACCCCGGTGTCGCGATCGCCGTTATACTGAGTATAACGGCGACCGCAAAAAAAAAAATGATTTCTCTCTCCTCTGATGTGATCGCACATCAGAGGAGTGAGAAATAGTGTCCTGGAACCCCCGATCCCCCCCTGTACCTGTAGGGGTCCCCTCTGTGTCCTCCGATCCTCCCCCTGTCCTGCGATCTGCCTCCTCTCCTCCATCAGCTCACCCTGGCCTGCGATCCTTCTTCCTGTAAAAAAAAATGGCGGGCGCATTCATTCTCCTAAAAGTACATTTTGATCACTGTGATAAACTATCACAGTGATCAAAATAAAAAAACAGTATATAACCCCCCCCTTTATCACCCACTTAGTTAGGGACATATAATAAAATATAGAAATTATATTTATTTTCATTTTTCCATTAGGGTTAGGGTTATAATTAGTGTTAGGGTTAGGCTGAGTTCATACTGCGTTATGGCAGTCCGTTAGACGGACTGCGTTACACCGCGGTATAACGTGGTGTAACGCAGTCCATTAACGCTGCCATTCACCCCCATTTGAGGGCGCATTGCGAACCGTAAAGCGCATGCGTTAACGACGTGCTGTCATTCAGTGAAGGAGCCTCGGACGCGGCCTGCAGCGTCTGGGCTCCGTCATCGCTAGCGCAGATGAATCATCTGCTGATTCCTCTGCGCTAGCGGGTATAGCATAACGCTACTGCGTTATGCTATACCGTTACCAGCCCGTCAACGCTATGTGTTGAACGGACTGGTAAAATGCAAAATGAACCTAGCCTTAGGGTTAGTGTTATAATTAGGGTTAGGGTTACAATTAGGGTTAGGGTTACAATTAGGGTTGGAATGAGGGTTGGGATTAGGGTTAGGGTTGGGATAAGGGTTAGGGGTGTGCTGGGGTTAATTGAATCTAGAATTGAGGGGTTTCCACTATTTAGGCACATCAGGGGTCTCCAAACATGACGTGGCGTTCAAAAAGTCAAATGGCGCTCCCTCCCTTCCGAGCCCTGCCGTGCGCCCAAACAGTGGTTTACCCCAACATATGGGGTATCAGCGTACTCAGGACAAATTGCACACCTATTTTCTAATTTCTCTTGTTACCCTTGGGAAAATAAAAAATAGCTGGGAAAAAAAATTTTGAGGAAAAAAATAATTTTTTATTTTCACGGCTCTGCGTTTATAAATTTCTGTGAAGCACTTTGGGTTCCTTAGGGGATCTAGTTTCCAAAATGAGGTCACTTGTGGGGTTTTTCCACTGTTTAGGCACATCTGGGGCACTGCAAATGGAACATGATCCCCATCAACGTCTGCATTCCAAAACGTTATTACTTCCTTTCCAAGCCCTGCCGTGCGCCCAAACAGTTCCCCCCCCCCACATATTTGGTATCAGCGTACTCAGGACAAATTGGACAACAACTTTTGGGGTCCAATTTCCTTGTGAAAAATCAAAAATTTGGGACTAAAAAATCATTTTTGTGGAAAATTGTTTTGTTTTTTTTTCACACCCAGGCATTATAAACTTTTGTGAAACACTTGGGGGTTCAAAGTGCTCACAACAGATCTAGATAAGTTCCATAGGGGGTCTAGTTTCCAAAATGGTGTTACTTGTGGGGGGTTTCCACTGTTTAGGCGCATCAGGGGCTCTCCAAATGCGACATGGTGTCCAATCTCAATTCCAGCCAATTTTGGTTTGAAAAAGTCAAACGGCGCTGCTTCCCTTCCAAGCCCTGCCGTGCGCCCAAACAGTGGTCCCCCCCACATATGGGGTATCAGCGTACTCAGGACAAATTGGACAACAATTTTTGTGGTCTAATTTCTCCTGTTACCTTTGGGAAAATAAAAAATTGGGGACTAAACAATCAGGTTTGTGAACAAAATATGATTTTTTATTTTCACGCCCGGTGTTATAAACTTCTGTGAAGCACTTGGGGGTTCAAAGTGCTCACCACACATCTAGATAAGTTCCTTAGGGGTCTAGTTTCCAAAATGGGGTCACTTTGGGGGTTTC
>JARQOD010006209.1:0-44040 GCA_033576555.1 Oophaga sylvatica
CCCAAGGCTCAAATAATTTGGGGGCCCGAAAAACCGGGAAAACGGAAGCCTTCCAGGGACTCCCACAACCCCGAAACGATAAGCTTCGCAACTTTGCTGTCGAAGACTTCATACCTGCATTCAAAACATGCTTGCTTGTCTGGAGGCAGGGACACCACTGCTCTACCGTTCAAAATGCTCCCCAAAAACAGATTGACTGCGACGTTCCAGAGACACTTCTCCCAATTGACCACCACCCGAAATCCTCCAGGAGCTGAAGGGATAGATTGCGAGGGGTTACCGCCTCCTCCTTCAAAGACGCCACAATCAGAAGATCGCCGGGTGGGGAAAAAATCGTAACCCCCTGCCTTCGAAAATCCCATGAAAGGCGCCAAATTTTGTAAAAACACTGGGCGCTGAGCCAACCCGAATGGCAGAGCCACAACTGGTAATGGTCCTGACCTATGCAAAACGAAGGAAAACTTGGTGAGCCTTCCGATTGGAACTGCAAATGATGGGGCGAATGTCAATTGACACCAAAAAGTCGTCCTGCGACAAGGCTGCCTGTTTGTGTTACGGTACTGAGGGGTGCAGGTAAAAAAGGAAATACACCAGAGCAGTTGGAATCTATGAGATGCAGTACCCTGACTAACCACCGCAACTAAGCAGCCGTGGAGCTTTCCTACGTTGGTCCTAGACGCCTCGTCACAGCCTAGAAACTAACTACACCTAAAAATAGAAATAGGAAAGCTATCTGCCCGAGCAGAACCCCAAAGATAATAGAAACCCCCAAACATGTAATGGCGGTTAGACAAGAGGAAATACTGACACAGAAAAAAATATATGAGCAAACGCTGGGGCCCAAACTATCTAAATAGAAAAGGATAGGAAGGGTACTTACTGCAATCTCAGAAAACCCTGAAAAAACACCAACTCTACTAATTTAAAATCACCTGAGATCACACGACCTCTACCACCTAAATTAGTTCTCTGGTGTAACAAAAAAAAAAGCAGCCACTGAAAAAAAACTGGAAAAAGCAAAAGTACAAAACACAGTGGGTGGACTAAAATGAGAGGGCAAAAGCCCCCGGAGGGACCCTGAAGGCCCCCACAGAAGTGCAGGACAAAATGCAAAAATATAGCAAAAACACAAAATAAAAATTGTCTTATCGATAGCAGGAATCAGACACGACACAGCAGGCTACAAGGGAAACTGGAAAGAAGGATTCAGACCAGAACAATTGATCACCGGCAACCCTGAGGGAAAATGACTCCCTTATATAAGACCAATCAGTAACACCTGATTCCCAGTCCTCACAATCCTCACTAGTACCGCTTGTAACCACCAAGGACCTCTGCTCAGAACTCATCTCAAACCCATTCACAACATACCCCCCCCTTGAGGGGGGGCACCGAACCCTCATTTGAGCAACCAGGGCGGTCAGGATAGCTCTAGATACGCCACGGACAAGTCTCCCACATGGATGTCCGAAGCAAACACCCAAGAATTGGGCTTCCTGACCATAACCTCTCCATTTAACCAAATACTGAGTCTTCGTCTAGAAAAACGAGAATCCAATATTTCTCAACCCCCATACTCCAGATTGCCCTCAACCAAAACAGGGTCAGGAGGCACAGCAGCAGGAACCACTGGGTCAACAAACCTCTTCAACAAGGGCTTGTGGAACACGTTATGTCTTAAATGTCCCTGGAAGAACAAACGAAAAGAAACAGGATAATAATCTCCATGATCTTATAAGGTCCCCAAAGAACTAGGCTTAAATTTAGGAGATGCTACTCTCATAGGGAAATCTTTGAGGACAACCAACCAAGTCCCCCACTTTAAAAAACCGAGACCATCAGTCCTATGCCGGTTAGCAAAACTGCTGGGCCTTCTCCTGAGAGAGGGACAACCTCTCCACTACCTGGTCCCAAAACGCTGCATACGCTCAACAACAGAGTCAACACCTGGACAGACAGAAGCCTCCGTCTGTCCTAAGAAAATCGGGTGAACACCCAGAATTACAGAAAAACGGGGACATCAAAATGGCAGAGCTAGCCCTATTATTAAAGCAAACTCAGCCAAAGGCAAAAAGAGACCCAGTCATCCTGATCACAGACACAAAGCATCTTAGATAAGTCCCAATGTCTGGTTTGTTCTCTCAGTTTGACCATTGGTCTGAGATGAAATGCCGAGGAGAAAGACAATTGAACACCCAGTTTAGAACAAAAAGTCCTCCAAACTCTGGAAACAAACTGGACTCCTCTGTCAGACACAATGTTCTCAGGAATGCCGTGTAAACGAACCACGTGCTGAAGGAACAACGGCACCAATTCAGAGGAGGAAGGCAACTTAGGTAATGGCACAAGATGTATCATTTTGGAAAACCTATCACAAATTACCCAGATGGTGGTCATTCTCTGAGAAACAGGAAGATCGGAAATGAAATCCATAGAGATATGGGTCCATGGTCTCTTGGGCACAGGCAATGGCATCAACAAACCACTAGAGCGAGAGCAAGGCTTGGAGCGAGAGCAAGTCCCGCAGGACTGCACAAATTCCCTGACATCGCGAGACAAGGTAGGCCACCAAAAGGACCGACTAACCAAGTCTCTGGTACCAAAAATTCCGGGATGCCCAGCCAATGCGGAACAATGAATCTCAGACATCACACTCTTTTTCCATTGGTCCGGGACAAACAATTTTCCAACAGGGCAGCGCTCGGGCCTATCCTCCTGACACCCCTCCAGAGCAAGTCTCAAATTGGGCGAGATGGCGGAAAGAACTACACCCTCCTTCAAAATAACAGGGGATCAGATAGCTCAGGAGAGTCCGCAAGGAAACTCCTCGAGAGGGCATCCGCCTTAACATTCTTAGTGCCAGGAAGAAAGGAAACCACAAAATTAAAACGTGTGAAAAACAAGGCCCACCTGGCCTGTCTAGGATTGAGTCGCTTGGCAGATTCCAGATAGACCAGATTCTTATGGTCCGTAAGGACCACCACCTGATGTTTGGCTCCCTCCAGCCAATGTCTCCACCTTCAACAGCCCACTTCATGGCCAATAACTCCCGATTACCCACGTCATAATTACGTTCAGTAGGAGAAAATTTTCGAGAGAAAAAGGCACAAGGGTTACTTTTAGAGGTCTCTGGATCTTTTGGGACAAAACGGCACCTGCCCCAATTTCAGAGGCATCAACCTCCACCTGAAATGGCAGAGAAACATCAGGCTGCCGTAGAACAGGAGCAGAAGTGAATCTCTGCTTAAGTTCCTGAAACGCAGAGACTGCCTCAGGAGGCCAATTCACCACATCAGAACCCTTTCTGGTCAAATCAGTTAATGGTTTAACAATAACCGAGAAATTACCAATAAATTTACGATAAAAATTGGCAAAACCCAAAAATCTCTGAAGAGCCTTTAATGAAGTAGGTTGGACCCAATCACAGATGGCCTGAACCTTGACCGGGTCCATTTCAATAACAGATGGGGACAAAATGAATCCCAGAAATGAGATCTTCTGTACGCCAAAAAGACACTTTGATCCCTTCACATACAGAGCATTCTCTCTCAAAATCTGGAATACAGTTCGAACATGTTTCACATGAGAGTCCCAGTCATTAGAAAAAATCAAGATATCATCCAAATAAACAATCAGAAACTTGTCCACAAAATCCCTGAAAATGTCATTCATGAAGGACTGGAAGACGGAAGGAGCATTAGTGAGCCCAAAGGGCATCACAAGGTACTCAAAATGCCCTTCAGGTGTGTTAAATGCCGTCTTCCATTCATCCCCGTGCTTAATGCGAATAAGGTTATACGCCCCCCTGAGGTCAAGCTTGGTAAACCAAGTAGCGTTTTTCACCCTGGAAAACAGGTCAGAAATCAAGGGTAACGGGTATTGATATTTCACAGTAATATTGTTCAAGAGACGATAATCAATACACGGCCTTAATGAACCATCTTTTTTGGCCACAAAGAAAAAACCGGCACCTAAGGGTGAAGAGGATGGTCTGATATGACCCTTCTCCAATGATTCCTTGATATAAGACCGCATAGCGTCATGTTCAGGTACAGACAAGTTAAAAAGGCGACCTTTAGGGAATTTACTACCTGGCACTAATTCAATAGCGCAGTCATAGCTCCTATGGGGAGGTAAGGATGCAGATTTACTTTCGCTAAACACATCAGAAAAATCAAACAAAAAGTCAGGAACATCCTCAGCCTGGGGGGAGGCAGAAAAAACAGGAGTGTTGGTATTAACACATTGGCAGCCCCAACTGGTTACAGACACAGATTTCCAATCCAAAACAGGATTATGAGACTGTAACCAAGGGAAACCCAGCACTATAATGTCATGCAGATTATATAGAACCAAAAATTTGCAGCACTCCTGGTGATCAGGTTCAACCCTCATTATCACCTGAGTAGAAAACTGGGGTTTATTCTCAGCCAAAGGGGTAGAATCGATCCCCAGTAAAGGAATAGACTTCTGTAGGGGTATCAAGGGAAACCCACAACGTTTAGCAAAATCATAATCCATCAGGTTAATAGCTGCTCCAGAATCAACGAAAGCCTGAGCAGAAAATGAGGACAGAGAGCATATCAGAGTGACAGTTAATAAAAACTTAGTCTGAACACTACCCAAGACAACTGAGCGTGCAAAATGTCTTCCCCGCTTAGGGCAGACTGAAATAGCATGAGAGGCATCACCACAGTAGAAACATAACCCATTGCGCTTTCGAAACTCATGACGCTGTGCCCCAGACACCACTCCATCACACTGCATGGGCTCAGCAGCTGGCTCACAAGGCAACACCACTCCACGCATACTTCTCCGCTCACGCAAACGTCTGTCAATTTGAATCGCTAATGACATAGAATCATTGAGACCAGAGGGGACAGGGAATCCCACCATAACATCCTTTACATTATCCGACAGACCCTTCCGGAAAAGGGCCGCCAAAGCGTCGTCATTCCACTTGGTCAGGACTGCCCACTTACGGAATCTCTGACAGTATAACTCAGCGTCATCAAGCCCCTGATTTAATGCCAACAAGGCTTTTTCAGCTTGATCAGTGACATTAGGCTTATCGTACAATAACCCCAAAGCCTGAAAAAACGCATCAACATCACTCAAAACAGGATCCCCAGGTATCAGGGAAAAAGCCCAATCCTGAGGATCGCAGCGCAGGAGAGAGATGATAATTTGAACCTGCTGCGCTGCGTTTCCTGAGGACTTAGATTTTAAGGCAAGAAACAATTTACAATTATTTTTGAAATTCTGAAACTTAGCTCGATCCCCTAAAAACAAATCTGGCATGGGGATCCTAGGTTCCACAACAGGCAACCTAGCAAGATATGCAGCAATACTCTGAACCTCAGTGGCAAGCTGATCCACACGGCCAGACAACTGTGCAAACTCCATTGGGAGAAAAGATCCTCCCCAGCACCCAGAGATACAGAGGGAAAAAAAAAAAAAAAAATGCAACAAACAGAAAAATATCTCTGACAACTTTTCTTCCTTCAAAATATTTTTTCCCTTCTGTGAGTACCATACAATTTTTATGGCCGGTGATACTGTTGTGTTACGGTAGCTGAGGAGTGCAGGTAAAAAAGGAAATACACCAGAGCAGTTGGAATCTATGAGATTGCAGTACCCTGACTAACCACCGCAACTAGAGGCAGCCGTCGAGCGTTCCTACGTTGGTCCTAGACGCCTCGTCACAGCCTGAGAAACTAACTACACCTAAAGATAGAAATAGGAAAGCTATCTGCCCCGGAGCAGAACCCCAAAGATAATAGAAAGCCCCCAAACATGTAATGGCGGTTAGACAAGAGGAAATACTGACACAGAAAGAAAATAGTATGAGCAAACGCTGGGGCCCAAACTATCTAAATAGAAAAGGATAGGAAGGTACTTACTGCAATCTCAGAAAACCCTGAAAAAACACCAACTCTACTAATTTCAAAATCACCTGAGATCACACGACCTCTACCACCTAAATTAGTTCTCTGGTGTAACAAAAACAAAACAGCAGCCACTGAAAAAAAACTGGAAAAAGCAAAAGTACAAAACACAGTGGCTGGACTAAACTGAGAGGGCAAAAGCCCCCGGAGGGACCCTGAAGGCCCCCACAGAAGTGCAGGACAAAATGCAAAAATTAGCAAAAACACAAAATAAGAAATTGTCTTATCTGATAGCAGGAGATGCAGACACGACACAGCAGGCTACAAGGGAAACTGGAAAGAAGGATTCAGACCAGAACAATTGATCACCGGCAACCCTGATGGGAAAATGACTCCCTTATATAAGACCAATCAGTAACACCTGATTCCCAGTCCTCACAATCCTCACTAGTACCGCTTGTAACCACCAGAGGGAGCCTCTGCTCAGAACTCATCTCAAACCCATTCACAACAGCTGCCACAACGGAGCGAAGCGACTCCATGCGAAATTTTCGGGTGTGGACATGCTGATTCAATCTTTTGAGATCCAGAATGGGGCGAAATTTGTCCTCCTTTTTGGGGACCACAAAGAGGTTGAATAAAACCCTCATCCCCTGTCCTCTGGTGGAACCGGTACCACCACACCCTTCTGCAGAAGAGAGTCGACTTCTCGCAGTAGAGCGGTACATAGCTCGGGCTCTGACGGGCTGTATGAAGTAGCCTGCCGACACAACCCGCGTCGCCCAGGTGTCCGGGACGTGGGAAAACCAAGTCAATTTGAATAGAAGCAGGCGACCCCCTACTCGAGAGCCCTCGAGTGGAAACCTGGCGTCAATCCGTTTTAGCGGGTTGTTTTTTTTTTTTTGTCAGATTCCCGCTTGCCTTGACGGAAACTTTGTTTCCAGGGAGTGCGGGATTTCTGAGAGGTCTTTTTTCCTGAAAAAGAGGGACGACCCGATCCCCAAGAGGGCTGACCGAACCGTCCCCTGGACCGAAAAGATTGCCGACACTACCGGCACTAGTCCTGCCAGACGCAGAAGTCACAGCTCTGCGCTGCGGAAAAGCCGTTTCTTTTGCCTTTGCGTTGGCAATCAGCTCCATGCGGTCAGACTCAAATAGCTGACCACCTTGTAATGGAAACCGCGTCCCCGATCCACTGTCTAAGCCACATTGCTTTCTGACTGTGACTGCCGAGGATTGCGCCCTGGATAGCAGTGACGCAGTATCCTCCAACAACTTGAAAAGCCCATCTACCTCGATAGAGGGGATCCATCTTGCCACGCCGCCCATAGACGGCCTAACCGAAGCTTTACAACTTCAAGCACACATGGACTCTAGTACTGAATCCATGACCCGCGGCCTCGTAGATGGATTTTTCTGCTATCTACGTTTTTCTGTCCAGCTGACCCTGCAGACTCACCTTCCTTTAACAGGAAGATTCTGCTAAGCTGGGATAAAAAGGACATTCACTTCAGGAGAAGGAATTCAATTATCAATCAATCAACTCCGTAGAAACGGATACAGTGTCTCAATTATCTGGACACAGGCGCTTCTTCTCCACTGTCCCATTAAGCTCATCCAGTGATGGTAAAGCTGATCGCGACTGAAAAACATCCGGGCCGACTTACCAGGACGTCCAGATACCTCCTCCGGTAACTGTAACGTCTCCAATAAAAACCTCTTTACGGCCCAAAAGAGGGGCAGAGTGTCCCTTTGCCGATCCTCCTTGTCTTATGCGGGAAGAAAAGTACTGGCTTGTGTCGCTTCCTGCCATGAAAGCATCTATGACACTCAATAACCTAGAAAGACAGACAGGCCATCCATAGAAACTAGCGAGGGCCTCCATTTAGACACCACTGGAACCTCCGACCGCTGCACTTGACGCCGTCGAAGTCTGCGTGTCAGATACGCGAGACTGATCCTGTAGCAGTGGTCTCTGACCTTGCAGAGTATACGGCAGGTTAAAATGCGTTCCTTAAATAAAAAACGAACGCTGAAGGGTTAAAGCTCATGAGAGAGCTACCCCAGCTGTCCCTCATTAAGAGTTAACCGCCTAAGAAGGGGTTAAAGTCGCAGACTCCCCACACCTTGATAATGAAAGGGGTGTGCGAGCCCCAAGTGCCTCTATAAGGCAGCAGCTACAGGACAGCTATGCCACACTAACAAGAAAGTTCAACAAGATCGCTAAAAAATTGCGCTGTTTTGTAAATCGCAATGACCGCCAAAGTCATTAAGGGGATCGCTAACCGCTTATGCGTTGTTAATGAGATCGCCCAGATTGGCAGCTACTAGTGACATTAAAAATGATCACACAAACGATCGCATAGTATGCGTCGTTATCGGTATCGTTAGCGGAAAGAATAGTGGCAATAATAATATCGCAGGCTCCCCACAGCCTTTTTATGAAAATGGTGTGCGAGCCCCCTGTGATAACAGCTGCAGGCAGCGCAGTCTGCCACCCATTTGTGCCTCAGAAAGGCGCCCGCGCTGTGGGGGTTAAACTTCTGCCCTAGACGGGTAGAAACTCACCCAGCTGGTCGCGGTGCAGCGCTTGCCGGGAGGGGAGGGGAGCGATGTCCGAGGGAGCTTTCAGCCTGTTTAATAATGGCCGCCGCGCTGTGCCTCCGTGTGCTCCATGTAGAGAAGCCGGAAATGGAGACTGCAGTAAAGCGCGCGCTCAGAGCGGCGCGAAATTCAAAATAAAAAAGGCGCGCAGCTCCTCTCTCCCTCGCTCCTATGTCCTGCAGGCATCCACCTGCGGACAAAAAACACAAGTCACCGCATGTATATTGTAACAGCGACTGCCGCAGCAGTGGCTGAATCACTCACACACATCAATAAAAATGTCGAGTACTCACCAGCCGAAGCGCCACAGGGACCCCCAGGGTTTCTGGCGCTATGCCCATTGCTTCCCCCAGGGCGGGGAACGCAGTGACCCCTGCAGCGCGGTTTGCGTCCCCGCCAGGGAAGCCATCCTCATCCCCCCGGGCCGGCAGGGTTCTGCAGGGACCACCATATAGGGTAATACAGATCCGCCAAGGGAGAGGTTGGGGTCCAGCAGCGCTGAGACCCCTGAGACCTCTAGACCACATTTGGTGATCCAAGTCTCTTGTCCGATAAAAAATAATAAAATCTTCTGAGGAGCTGCTTCCAGCAGCGACTATCCTCTGAGACCTCAAATTGTAAACTGGAGAGCTGAGTAGGAGGAGCCCGAGCTGGAGGGGCGGTCAACACTCTTTTTAATCTGAGGTGTCTATCTCATCTGGGCTCCGCCTACCCACTAGTAATGACTGTGGCTCTCTTCCTTCCATCTGCTGCTGAAATTTTGCAATTTTCAAACTTGAAATTTTTATGCCCTTAAATCAGAGAGATATGTCACACAAATTTCTTAATAAATAACATTTCCCACATGTCTACTTTACATCAGCACAATTTTGGGAACAAAATTTTCTTTTGTTACAAAGTTAAGGGTTAAAAGTTGATCAGCGATTTCTCATTTTTACAACACCATTTTTTTTTAGGGACCACATCTCATTTGAAGTCACTTTGAGGGGTCTATATGATAGAAAATACCCAAAAGTGACACCAAAAGTGACACCATTCTAAAAACTGCACCCCTCAAGGTGCTCAAAACCACATTCAAGAAGTTTATTAACCCTTCAGGTGCTTCACAGGAGCTGAAGCAATGTGGAAGGAAAAAATTAACATTTAACTTTTTTTGCAAAAGCTTTACTTCGGAACCAATTTTTTTTTATTTTCACAAGTGTTAAAAGAAAAAATGAACCACAAAATTTGTTGTGCAATTTCTCCTGAATACGCCGATACCCCATATGTGGGGGTAAACCACTTTTAGGACGCACGGCAGAGGTCGCAAGGGAAGGAGCACCGTTTGACTTTTTCAACGCAGAATTGGCTGGATGCCATGTCGCGTTTAGAGAGCCCCTGATGTGCCTAAACAGTGGAAACCCCCCACAAGTGACCCCATTTTGGAAACAAGACCCCTTAAGGAACTTATCTAGATGTGTGGTGAGCACTTTGAACCTCCAAGTGCTTCACACAAGTTTATAACGTAGAGCCGTGAAAATAAAAAATCATATTTTTTCCACAAAAATTATCTTTTCACCCCAATTTTTATTTTCCCAAGGGTAACAAAGACCCCAATATTTTTGTGCAATTTGTCCTGAGCATGCCGACACCCCCTATGTGGGGGTAAACCACTTTTTGGGCGCACGACAGAGGTCGCAAGGGAAGAAGCGCCGTTTGCCTTTTTCAACGCAGAATTGGCTGGACGCCATGTCGCATTTGTAGAGGCCCTGATGTGTCTAAACAGTGGAAACCCCCCACAAGTGATCCCATTTTGGAAACTAGACCCCCTAAGGAACTTATCTAGATGTGTGGTGAGCACTTTGAACCCCCAAGTGCTTCACAGAAGTTTATAACGCCCGGGCGTGAAAATAAAAAATCATATTTTTTCCACAAACCTGATCGTTTAGTCCCCAATTTTTTATTTTCCCAAGGGTAACAGGAGAAATTAGACCACAAAGTTGTTGTCCAATTTGTCTGGAGTACGCTGATACCCCATATATGGGGGGGGACCACTGTTTGGGCGCACGGCAGGGCTTGGAAGGGATGCAGCGCCGTTTGACTTTTTAAAACCAAAATTGGCTGGAATTGAGATTGGACACCATGTCGCGTTTGGAGAGCCCCTGATGCGCCTAAACAGTGGAAACCCCCTCCACAAGTAAAACCATTTTGGAAACTAGACCCCTAAGTAACTTATCTAGATCTGTGGTAAGGACTTTGAACCCTCAAGTGTTTCACAAAAGTTTATAATGCCTGGGTGTGAAAAAAATAATTTTCCACAAAAATGATTTTTTAGTCCCAAATTTTCACAAGGAAATTGGACCCCAAAAGTTGTTGTCCAATTTGTCCTGAGTATGCTGATACGAAATATGTGGGGGGGGGGAAACTGTTTGGGCGCAAGGCAGGGCTTGGAAAGGAAGTAATAACGTTTTGGAATGCAGACGTTGATGAGGGTCATGTTCCGTTTGCAGTGCCCCAGACGTGCCTAAACAGTGGAAAACCCCCACAAGTGACCCCATTTTGAAAACTAGACCCCTAAGGAACTTATCTAGATGTGTGGTGAGCACTTTGAACCCCAAAGTGCTTCACAGAAATTTATAAACGCAGAGCCGTGAAAATAAAAAATTTTTTTTTCCTCAAAAATGATTGTTTTAGCCAGCTATTTTTTATTTTCCCAAGGGTAACAAGAGAAATTAGAACCCCAAAATTGGTGTGCAATTTGTCCTGAGTACGCTGATACCCCATATGTTGGGGTAAACCACTGTTTGAGCGCACGGCAGGGCTCGGAAGGGAGGGAGCGCCATTTGACTTTTTGAATGCCACGTCGTGTTTGGAGACCCCCTGATGTGCCTAAATAGTGGAAACCCCTCAATTCTAGCTCCAACCCTAACCCGAAAAAAAAACCCTAACCATAATCCCAACCCTAATTCCAACCCTAATTGTAACCCTAACCCTAATTGTAACTCTAACCCTAATTATAACCCTAACCCTAAGGCTAGGTTCATTTTGCGTTTTACCAGCCCGTTCAACACATAGCGTTGACGGGCTGGTAAGGGTATAGCATAATGCTATACCCGCTAGCGCAGAGGAATCAGCAGATGATTCATCTGCGCTAGCGGTGACGGAGCCCAGACGCTGCAGCCCGCATCTGAGGCTCCGTCACTGCGGTGTAACGCAGTCCATCTAACGGACTGCCATAACGCAGTATGAACCCAGCCTAACCCTAACCCTAATTATAAACCTAACGGAAAAATGAAAATAAATATAATTTCTATATTTTATTATATGTCCCTAATTAAGGGGTGATAAAGGGGGGGTTATGTACTGTTTTGTTTTTTTTTATTTTGATCGCTGTGATGGTTTATCACAGTGATCAAAATGTACTTTTAGGAGAATGAATGAAAATTTTTTTGAATCTACCGCCAGGAAGAAGACCCGGGAGCCTGGGACCTGCCGGAGGACGGAGGATACCGGGAGGTACGGGGGGTAATCGGGGTTACTGGGGACCCTAATTCTCTCCCCTCTGATGTGCGATCACATCAGAGGGGAGAGAAATCTTTTTTTTTTTTGCGGTCGCCGTTATACTCAGTATAACAGCGATCGCGACACCGGGGTCGGTAACTACTGACCGGATCATGTTCTCTGGGGTCTCGGCTACCCTCGGCAGCCGAGACCCCAGAGAAAATTGCCCACCCCCCCGGCAGATCGCGGCGGGCGCACTGAGCATGCGCCCGCCATTCAAGATGGCGGCGCCCACCGGAGGAGGCAGGTGGACCCGGGGGCCACAAGGGGCAGATTGGGGGCCAAAAGGGGGGGGGATCGGGGACCTTTTTTCTCTCTCCTCTGATGTCCGATGACATTAGAGAGAGAAATTAAATGGCACATCAGATTTATTTATTTATTTTTTTGCGATCGCTGTTATAGGGTTAATAACGGCGATCGCAACATCGAGTCGGTAAAAACCGACCCGATTCATGTTCTCTGGGGTCTCATCTACCCCGGTAGCCGAGACCCCGGAGAAAATGCGCCTCTGGGGGGCGCTATTCACTTTTCCCACAGCGCCGTTAATTAACGGCGCTGTGGTTTAAGCACCCTTAATGACCGCCGTTAAAAGGCGTATCGGCGGTTGTTAAGGGGTTAAAAGATTAAAATTGCAAAATTTTCAATTTTTTCACCATATTTCTATTTTTTTCATAAATAAACGCAAGTTATATCGAAGAAATTTTACCACTAACGCGAAGTACAATATGTCACGAGAAAACAATCTCAGAATCGCCAAGATCCGTTGAAGCGATCCAGAGTTATAAGCACATAAAGTGACAGTGGTCAGAATTGTAAACATTGGCCTGGCCATTAACCTACAAAATGGCTTAGTCCTTAAGGGGTTAAACAGGGGGCCAGATCACTGTCCCTCGGACCATTGGAGGGCCGAATATACTTTTAAAAAAAAAACTATGACCAAATTCCTATGCACACTGCACATATCTTATTTTGAAGTAATGAAACAAAACAGGAACAAATACAATATTTAAAATGAAGAAGTTAAATCAACAAATGTACCGATTTTTTTAATATGGGTTCTTTGAATATCCTAAACGTCGAGTCAATTTTTTCTCTTTCTTGATAACATTGTTTCCTAGGAATTCAAAATTGCTATTAATAAAATACCAATATATATATATACATATATATATATAAATACATATATATATATATATATATTATATATTAATCAAAAAATGGAGCAGCACAGTTAATGATTAATGGGTGCAAATTCCTCTTCAGCAATACCCCAATACTTGCCAACTTAGATATCCAAAAAATAGGCAGCACTCCAATAGACAGATAGAAAACGTGGATATTTATTGCACCCACATAGTATGGCAACGTTTCGGCTCCATGAGCCTTCCTCAACTTGAGGAAGGCTCATGGAGCCGAAACATTGCCTGCCATGTGTGCATTGCCACGAAGATCGTCGCGGTTGCACATTTTGACTTCTCACAGCTGAGCTGCTGTTTCTTTGTGTTTGGCAGCTAGGGAGTTAATTCTGTCTGTGCTCGGTGCTGGGACTGGGTGCAGTTTCTCCTGGCTGCAATTGATTATTTGTTGATTGGTTTCTTTAAATTCCTGGTTGTCTGCTTGGGGAGTTGCCAGTGAAACCTTCATGCAGACCACAGATAGGAATGAATCTGTATAGACTTTAGTTGTGAGCTCCTTAGTTGTTCTAAGCTCAACTTGGTTAGAGTTTATTTCCCAGACCATTTATGTTCCTTTGGTGTTTGAGTGTGTATGCAAGCGAGTGTTATCCTGTCTGTCTTATATGTCTAATCTGTGTATTTAGCTGAGATCAGCCCATATCCCTTTGGTGGTAGTCAGGATCCTTCTTAGGACTGATTACAGGGTTCAGGGTCTGATAGGAGACAGGGTTAGGTTGGAGACTTGGACCTCTGAACCATTATCAGTACCTCCAAGGTGAGGGATTAGTTAGGACCCCAGTTTAGGGTCAGGTTAGATCCGGTCCACCTCTTTCCTGTTTCAGCTCATCAAGTCCTCAAGATTAACCCTGAGTTCAGCAGATATCGTGTCAGGTAAATCTATTCTATACTTACATGCTGATGTTGCTATACTAGTTGTTGTATAGAGTGTTGTTCCTGTATTAATAGTTTACTGACATTGTATACATATCATTAGACAGCGTGACATTTTCACTGGCCATAAAAATTATCTCCAGTTACCATGGATCCAGTAGCCCAGCTGGCTCTGCAGTTGCAGGGATTATCCATGGAGCTGACGGACATTAAGTCCAAAGTTTTGTCTCCCCTGGAGCAAACCAGAGTTGAACCTAAAGTAGCTCTCCCGGACAGGTTTACTGGTGGGCGAGACAAATTTTTCACCTTCCGGGAGGCATGTAAATTGTATTTTCGGCTTCGGCCTCGATCATCAGGGAGTGAGGAGCAGAGAGTGGGAATTGTTATCTCACTTCTGCAAGGGGACCCTCAATCCTGGGCATTTTCCCTTCCTCCGGGATCCCCGGCTCTACTGTCTGTAGATCAATTTTTTTACTGCCCTGGGATTGGTATATGATGACCCAGATCGGGTCTCTCTTGCTGAGACAAAATTACGTAAGATACAGCAGGGAGATCGTCCGGCAGAGGAATTTGCTTCTGAGTTTCGTAGATGGGCCACAGATACTCAGTGGAATGACCCAGCTCTTAGGAGCCAGTTTTGTCATGGGCTTTCTGATAAATTAAAAGACATTTTGGCTCAGTATGAGTCTCCTCCTTCTCTGGAGGCTGCTATGGCCTTAGCTATCCGTACTGATAGACGGCTTCGGGAGAGGGGTGAGGTAACCCCACTCCCTGTTGTTTCTCCACCTACCACTAAAGTCCCTTATGTTGAGGTTCCCCTTGTCTGTTCGGATGAGCCTATGCAGTTGGGAGGGACATCATTTCGTAGGAGGGGATTGGCGGTACGCCGCAGGACTAGAAGATGTTTTTTCTGCGGGAAAGAGGGACATTTTCTTGGAGAATGTCCATCCCGTGCCTTGTTGAGCCAAAAGTCGCCGGAAAACTGTTAATCCCAGGTTGTGTGGTGGACGACAACCTGGGAGTATGTATTTCATCCGCCAGTTCTTCTCAGTTCCTTGTACCAGTGGAGGTGGTAGTTGGTACGAGAGTGGAGAGATTGTCTGTTCTTCTTGATAGTGGTTCCGGGGCTAATCTGGTTGACGCTCAGTTTGCTCAGGCTCAAGGTATGCATCTGAGTGTATTGGTCAAACCGATCCCTATATTCTCCATTGACGCCAGGCCTCTCGGCCAAGGTAGCTTTGTTCATGAGGTTCATAACATTGACCTTCGGGTAGGGGCAATACATAGGGAACAATTATCTTGTTATGTGTTGGAGGGTCTACCTACTCCCATTGTGTTGGGACTTCCTTGGTTGGTTAAACATAACCCTGTGATTAATTGGCAGTCCAGAGAAATAAGCCAATGGGGTGAGTTTTGCAAAAGCAACTGCATGAACACAGTCATCAGTGCGGTCGTGCCTAGTACATTGCCTCCTTTTTTGGAGGATTTTGGGGATGTTTTCTCTGAGGAGGGGTGTCAGGAGTTGCCTCCTCATCGCGTGTATGACTGCTCTATTAATCTCCTTCCTGATGCTAAGTTGCCTAAAGCTAGGTTGTATAATCTTTCTGGTCCTGAGAGGCAGG
Source organism: Oophaga sylvatica (assembly GCA_033576555.1). Classification (NCBI taxonomy): domain Eukaryota; kingdom Metazoa; phylum Chordata; class Amphibia; order Anura; family Dendrobatidae; genus Oophaga; species Oophaga sylvatica. Next base: position 15,721 of record JARQOD010006209.1, read on the forward strand.
CTATGAAAGATTATATTTCTGAAAGTCTGGCCAAAGGGCATATTAGACCTTCATCTTCCCCAGTAGCCGCGGGGTTCTTCTTTGTGAAGAAGAAAGATGGAGGCCTACGCCCTTGCTTGGATTTCCGCGAACTTAATCGGATTACTGTTCGAGATCCGTATCCACTCCCTCTTATTCCTGATCTCTTCAATCAAATTGTTGGCGCCAAATGGTTTTCTAAATTGGATCTCAGGGGGGCGTATAATCTGATTAGGATAAAAGAGGGGGATGAGTGGAAAACGGCGTTTAACACGCCGGAGGGACATTATGAGAACCTAGTCATGCCTTTTGGTCTGACTACTGCACCAGCAGTATTCCAACATTTTGTTAATGACATTTTTCGTCACCTTGTGGGGCTGTTTGTGGTTGTATATTTGGACGACATTTTAATTTACTCGCCAGATCTTGTGTCTCATCAGGAGCATGTGAGACAGGTGTTGCAGATCTTGCGAGACAATAAACTATACGCCAAACTGGAGAAGTGTGTATTTGCCGTACAGGAACTTCAGTTTTTGGGTTTTTTGGTGTCAGCCTCCGGTTTCCGTATGGACCCTGAAAAGGTGAGAGCAGTGCTTGAATGGGATCAGCCAGGGGATCTTAAGGCTCTGCAGCGTTTTTTGGGGTTTGCTAACTACTACCGGAAATTTATTTGTAATTTCTCATCTGTCGTCAAACCTCTCACTGACATGACAAGAAAAGGGACGGATTTTTCTAAATGGTCGGACAAAGCTTGCCAAGCCTTTTCCTCTTTGAAGAAATGTTTTGCTTCGGCACCCGTTCTCATCCAACCAGATGCATCTCAGCCGTTCATTGTGGAGGTGGATGCGTCTGACGTAGGGGTGGGTGCTATATTGTCCCAGGGTCCGTCCCCTGGTAAATGGCATCCGTGCGCTTTCTTTTCTAAGAAATTGTCGTCCGCCGAAAGGAATTATGATATCGGCAATAGGGAACTTTTGGCCATTAAGTTAGCTTTTGAAGAATGGCGTCACTTTTTGGAGGGGGCAGTCCACCCGGTTACCGTTATTACTGATCACAAGAACCTGTTGTATTTGGAATCCGCTAAGCGTCTGAATTCCAGACAAGCTCGATGGTCGTTGTTTTTTACCAGGTTTAATTTTGTCGTCACTTATCGCCCGGGGTCTAAGAATGTAAAGGCTGATGCCTTGTCTCGCAGTTTCCCAGGGGCCGGGAAAACGGATGACCCGAGTCCTATCCTTCAGGAGGGGGTGGTAGTATCGGCTGTATTTTCTGAGCTTGAGGAGGAGGTGTTAGAGGCTCAGGGGGACGCCCCTGCAGGACCTCCAGGGAGACTGTTTGTCCCAAATCTGTTGAGACAAAAGGTTATTGAGGCACATCATAATTCTGCTCTAGCAGGACATCCAGGGAGTAAGGCTACTTTAGATCTCCTTTCTCGCCGGTTTTAGTGGCCTAATGCTAATAAAGATGTTATAACTTTTGTCGCGTCATGTGGGGTGTGTGCTCGCTCTAAAACCCCTCATACCCGTCCGTCTGGGACCCTTTTACCCTTGAAACTTCCGGAGCGTCCATGGACTCATTTATCTATGGACTTCATTACGGACCTTCCTCCGTCGTCAGGGAATACTGTCATACTGGTGGTTGTTGACAGGTTCAGTAAGATGGCACATTTCGTTGCTCTTCCTGCACTCCCTAATGCTAAAACTCTGGCGCAGGTGTTCATTAGGGAGATCGTTAGACTTCATGGGTTGCCTTCTGATGTGGTGTCAGATAGGGGGTCTCAGTTTGTGTCCAAATTTTGGAGGGCATTTTGTTTACGTCGGGGGATGCAATTGTCATTTTCCTCGGCTTTTCATCCGCAGACCAATGGTCAGACAGAGCGTCTGAATCAGAGCTTAGAGACATATCTCCGGTGTTTTGTCTCAGAGAACCAAGAGGACTGGTCTTCTTTCTTGCCTCTGGCAGAGTTCGCTCTTAACAACAGGCGGAGCGAGTCCACTGGTAAGTCCCCGTTTTTTGGGGCATATGGTTTCCATCCCCAGTTTTGTACTTTTAATGGGGGGGGCCCTTCTGGGGTTCCTGAGGAGGAGCGTTTCTCGTCGTCACTTGCTTCTGTGTGGAGAGGTGTATTGAATAATCTGAGTGCGATGGGGAACCGTTACAAACGTATGGCTGATAGGAGGAGAGTTTCTGGTCCAGATCTGAATGTGAACGATCTGGTATGGTTGTCTACCAGGAATATAAAACTTAAAGTGCCCTCCTGGAAACTGGGTCCCAGATTCATCGGGCCGTACAGGATCAGTTCCATAATTAATCCTGTGGCATTTCGTCTGGACCTCCCTCCTACGTTTAAAATTCATAATGTGTTCCACAAGTCATTACTTAAAAGGTATGTGGCACCAGTCATACCGTCACCTCTACCTCCTCCTCCTGTGTTGGTCAATGGTAACTTGGAATTTCAAGTATCAAAGATCATTGACTCACGTCTGAATCGCCGGTCCCTTCAGTACTTGGTGCATTGGAAGGGGTATGGTCCAGAGGAGAGGACGTGGGTCCCTGCGTCTGATGTTAACGCAGATCGTTTGGTTCGGACCTTCCACAGAACTCACCCGGGCAGGCCTGGCCCTGAGGGTCCGGAGGCCCCTCGTAGAAGGGGGGGTACTGTCATGTGTGCATTGCCACGAAGATCGTCGCGGTTGCACATTTTGACTTCTCACAGCTGAGCTGCTGTTTCTTTGTGTTTGGCAGCTAGGGAGTTAATTCTGTCTGTGCTCGGTGCTGGGACTGGGTGCAGTTTCTCCCGGCTGCAATTGATTATTTGTTGATTGGTTTCCTTTAAATTCCTGGTTGTCTGCTTGGGGAGTTGCCAGTGAAACCTTCATGCAGACCACAGATAGGAATGAATCTGTATAGACTTTAGTTGTGAGCTCCTTAGTTGTTCTAAGCTCAACTTGGTTAGAGTTTATTTCCCAGGCCATTTATGTTCCTTTGGTGTTTGAGTGTGTATGCAAGCGAGTGTTATCCTGTCTGTCTTATATGTCTAATCTGTGTATTTAGCTGAGATCAGCCCATATCCCTTTGGTGGTAGTCAGGATCCTTCTTAGGACTGATTACAGGGTTCAGGGTCTGATAGGAGACAGGGTTAGGTTGGAGACTTGGACCTCTGAACCATTATCAGTACCTCCAAGGTGAGGGATTAGTTAGGACCCCAGTTTAGGGTCAGGTTAGATCCCGGTCCACCTCTTTCCTGTTTCAGCTCATCAAGTCCTCAAGATTAACCCTGAGTTCAGCAGATATCGTGTCAGGTAAATCTATTCTATACTTACATGCTGATGTTGCTATACTAGTTGTTGTATAGAGTGTTGTTCCTGTATTAATAGTTTACTGACATTGTATACATATCAATAGACAGCGTGACATTGCCATACTATGTGGGTGCAATAAATATCCACGTTTTCTATCTGTCTATTGGAGTGCTGCCTATTTTTTGTATATATATATATATATATATATATATATATATATATATATATATATATATATATATATAGACACACACACACACACACACACACACACAGCGCTACATAAACTATACCAGCAATAAAATTGCCGACATACAGAATGCATTGCCTATCAATGCCGTCTGATCAGTGCCCATCACTGCAGCCTCACCAGTGCTCATACTGGTGGAACTCCACTTTTACCTCAGGCTCAGACGGTGTCGTGCGAAAGTCTCCAATAGGCAGGTAAATGTCCCCAATAGACAGGTAAATGTCCCCAACAGGAAGCATAGTCCCCAATAGACAGCATAGTCCCCAATAGGACCCGGCATTGGAAAAAAAAAAAAACTGTACTCCCCTATGTCCCCCGCTGCTTTGAAGAAGCGCCTGCTCGTCTCCATCCCTTCTTTCGGCACAGGCAGCGTGACGTCATCCGGCTGCGCAGGCGGTGTGATCCCAATCACATCATCTGTGTGCTCGCTGCATACAGAGGGCTGCACAACGCCTTTCCTCGGCGCCTCGTTGTTCCGCCCGCGATTACAGGGCCTGCTGGCATTGAACTGCAGTGAAGTTCAATGTCGGCCGGGCCCAGGGACCCAATAAAAGTCCTCGGCGACCGCATGTAGCCCGCGGGCCGTAGTTTGAGGACCCCTGCTGTATACCATATACACAGTCATGTACACTATATATAAATTATATACCACTTACATACACTATATACCATACTCCTACTATTATAACCTCTATATACAGTTACATACACTATATACCTTACTCCTCCTACTATAACCTCTATATACAGTTACATACACTATATACCATACTTATACTATAACCTCTATATACAGACACCACTACCCCAGTATAATCATACTAGGATCTTATTTGAGCATGAAAATAAATTTTCCAACAAATAATCCATTTGAATATAACCATTCAATTTTATTTACATAAAATTATTTCCACCATATAACAAACATCAACAAAAGGATGCAAGATCTGATCTAGAGACATTGTGGACTTCTCATTAATAGTTGTATGTCTGCCATATGAGTGCTCTTTTATCAGCCCACTAAATGTTGCTATCCATGGTTCCTTACAAAAAACCCTGAGAATAGGTCAATATTGTCTGCCTCACAGTGAGCATCACAATCTGTTGATGCGGATATCCCAATTTCCTAATTTCTCAGTCTCACCACTCAATTACAGTATATGGTGAAATCATATAAAGGCAAATGGGATACCCACATCCAAATGTGCGATATCAATCTCCAGGCCACACCTGACCTTACCCCTTAGAGGGCTAGCAAGAGCCGGATTAATGCATGCAAAAAAGAGCTAATAGTCGATAATGAGTCTCATACCTGAGTACTGGCAGTTAAAGATAATAGCAGATTATCGACTATTAGCTCTTTTTTGCATGCATTAATCCGGCTCTTGCTAGCCCTCTAAGGGGTAAGGTCAGGTGTGGCCTGGAGATTGATATCGCACATTTGGATGTGGGTATCCCATTTGCCTTTATATGATTTCACCATATACTGTAATTGAGTGGTGAGACTGAGAAATTAGGAAATTGGGATATCCGCATCAACAGATTGTGATGCTCACTGTGAGGCAGACAATATTGACCTATTCTCAGGGTTTTTTGTAAGGAACCATGGATAGCAACATTTAGTGGGCTGATAAAAATGAGCACTCATATGGCAGACATACAACTATTAATGAGAAGTCCACAATGTCTCTAGATCAGATCTTGCATCCTTTTGTTGATGTTTGTTATATGGTGGAAATAATTTTATGTAAATAAAATTGAATGGTTATATTCAAATGGATTATTTGTTGGAAAATTTATTTTCATGCTCAAATAAGATCCTAGTATGATTATACTGGGGTAGTGGTGTCCATATTTAGTATATTGAGCATATAGATAAAAAGGATTGCACTCAAGGGAGAAATTTAAACCTCTATATACAGTTACATACACTATATACCATACTCCTACTATTATAACCTCTATATACAGTTACATACACTATATACCATACTCCTACTATTATAACCTCTATATACAGTTACATACACTATATACCATACTTCTACTATAACCTCTATATACAGTTACATACACTATATACCATACTCCTACTACTATAACCTCTATATACAGTTACATACACTATATACCATACTCCTACTACTATAACCTCTATATACAGTTACATACACTATATACCATACTCCTACTACTATAACCTCTATATACAGTTACATACACTATATACCATACTCCTACTATAACCTCTATATACAGTTACATACACTATATACCATACTCCTACTATAACCTCTATATACAGTTACATACACTATATACCATACTCCTCCTACTATAACCTCTATATACAGTTACATACACTATATACCATACTCCTCCTACTATAACCTCTATATACAGTTACATACACTATATACCATACTTCTACTATAACCTCTATATACAGTTACATACACTATATACCATACTCCTACTACTATAACCTCTATATACAGTTACATACACTATATACCATACTCCTACTACTATAAACTCTATATACAGTTACATACACTATATACCATACTCCTACTACTATAACCTCTATATACAGTTACATACACTATATACCATACTCCTACTATAACCTCTATATACAGTTACATACACTATATACCATACTCCTCCTACTATAACCTCTATATACAGTTACATACACTATATACCATACTTCTACTATAACCTCTATATACAGTTACATACACTATATACCATACTCCTACTACTATAACCTCTATATACAGTTACATACACTATATACCATACTCCTACTATAACCTGTATATACAGTTACATACACTATATACCATACTCCTACTATTATAACCTCTATATACAGTTACATACACTATATACTATACTCCTACTATTATAACCTCTATATACCACTTACATACGCTATATACCATACTCCTACTATTATAACCTCTATATACAGTTACATACGCTATATACCATACTCCTACTATTATAACCTCTATATACAGTTACATACGCTATATACCATACTCCTACTACTATAACCTCTATATACAGTTACATACGCTATATACCATACTCCTACTACTATAACCTCTATATACAGTTACATACGCTATATACCATACTCCTACTACTATAACCTCTATATACAGTTACATACACTATATACCATACTCCTACTATTATAACCTCTATATACAGTTACATACGCTATATACCATACTCCTACTATTATAACCTCTATATACAGTTACATACGCTATATACCATACTCCTACTATTATAACCTCTATATACAGTTACATACGGTATATACCATACTCCTACTATTATAACCTCTATATACAGTTACATACGCTATATACCATACTCCTACTATTATACCCTCTATATACAGTTACATACATTATATACCATACTCCTACTATTGTAACCTCTATATACAGTTACATACACTATATACCATACTCCTACTATTATAACCTCTATATACAGTTACATACACTATATACCATACTCCTACTATTATAACCTCTATATACAGTTACATACACTATATACCATACTCCTACTATTATAAACTCTATATACAGTTACATACACTATATACCATACTCCTACTATTATAACCTCTATATACAGTTACATATGCTATATACCATACTCCTACTATTATAACCTCTATATATAGTTACATACGCTATATACCATACTCCTACTATTATACCCTCTATATACAGTTACATACGCTATATACCATACTCCTACTATTATAAACTCTATACACAGTTACATACGCTATATACCATACTCCTACTATTATAACCTCTATATACAGTTACATACGCTATATACCATACTCCTACTATTATAACCTCTATATACAGTTACATACGCTATATACCATACTCCTACCGTGTTTCCCCGAAAGTAAGACAGTGTCTTACTTTCTTTTTATCCCCAAAAACCCCACTATGTCTTACTTTCGGGGTATGTCTTATATTGAAAAAAAATTACCTGTATCTAACCCAGTGTGATACAGTACCACCTGCTGTATTTAATCCAGTGTGACACCTGCTGATACCCACTGGGTTACATACAGCAGATGATACCCCAGTATGCCAGTGTATATGTTTTACTGATGTATGATTAATACTGTGTATACGTCGCCGCGTCTGCCATCTACCACCAGAAAAACTACCTGAGTTTTTCTGCAGCCGCCTTCCGCCACGGGCTCCGGCTCCCTGCAGCCGCTGGTCCCGCCGTCCTCCGTCGCTCCGTTCGCCCGCAGTCCCGGGCTGAAGTTCTCGCGCGCTCTATTTAAATTTCTTCTTCGGTCCCGAAACGTCATCACGTTGGTCACTCACGTGACCGGAGGCTGCAGTGATAGACAGTTCTCTCCGGCCTCCGGTCACGTGAGTGACCAACGTGATGACGTTTCGGGACCGAAGAAGAAATTTAAATAGAGCGCGCGAGAACTTCAGCCCGGGACTGCGGGCGAACGGAGCGACGGAGGACGGCGGGACCAGCGGCTGCAGGGAGCCGGAGCCCGTGGCGGAAGGCGGCAGTGGTAGATGACAGACGCGGCGACGTATGGAGAGGGGACGGTGCGGACGTGGGCAGGAAGCGGCACGCAGCTAGATGAGAGAGAGGCGGCAATACCCCCGTGTTTCCCCGAAAGTAAGACATATGTCTTACTTTCGGGGTACGGCTTATATTAGCCGACCCCTCTGAAACTCCCGATACGTCTTACAATCGGGGGTGTCTTACTATCGGGGAAACACGGTACTATTATAACCTCTATATACAGTTACATACACTATATACCATACTCTGTTGTGAATGGACTTGAAATGAGTTCTGAGCAGAGGCTCCCTCTGGTGGTTACAAGCGGTACTGGACTGTCCAGTGAAGATTGTGAGGAGTGGGAATCAGGTGTTACTGACTGGTCTTATATAAGGGAGTCGCCTTCCCATCAGGGTTGCCGGTGATCAATTGTTCTGGTCTCACTCCATGATTCCTGTTTCCCTTGTAGCCTGCTGTGTCGTGTCTGCATCTCCTGCTTACAGATAAGACATTTTCTTCTTTTTGTTTTTGTGCTTTATTTTTGCATTTTGTCCTGCACTTCTGTGGGGGCCTTCAGGGTCCCCTCCGGGGGCTTTTGCCCTCTCAGTTTAGTTCAGCCACTGATGTTTGTACTTTTGCTTTTTCCAGTTTCTTCAGTGGCTGCTGTTTTGATTTTGTTACACCAGAGAACTAATTTAGGTGGTATAGGTCGTGTGATCTCAGGTGTTTTTGAAATTAGTAGAGTTGGTGCTTTGCAGGGTTTTTTTGGGATTGCAGTAAGTACCCTTCCTATCCTTTTCTATTTAGTTAGTTTGGGCCCCAACGTTTGCTCATACTATTTTCTGTCTGTGTCAGTATTTCTTCTTGCCTGGCAGCCATTACATGTTTGGGGGCTTTCTATGTTCTTTGGGGATCTGCTCCGGGGCAGATAGCTTTCCTATTTCTATCTTTAGGTGTAGTTAGTTTCTCAGGCTGTGACGAGGCGTCTAGGACCAACGTAGGAACGCTCCACGGCTGCCTCTAGTTGTGGTGGTTAGTCAGGGTACTGCAATCTCATAGATTCCAACTGCTCTGGTGTATTTCCTTTTTTACCTGCACTCCTCAGTTACCGAAACATAACAATACTCCTACTATTATAACCTCTATATACAGTTACATACACTATATACCATACTCCTACTATTATAACCTCTATATACAGTTACATACGCTATATACTGTATACTGGATACAGATAGAATTACCTTCGCTGTAGTCAGTCTTCAGAAGCAGTCGGGGTCTTCACACTCCTCCCGCTCCCAGTACAGCAGCCATGAGTGGTCCTCAGGATATTGGGGGCACAGCTGAGCAGGGAGAGGGCTGAGCAGCTTCCTGTCACTGCCTCTGCACACAGTACAGCCGCCATATCTGTCCTCCCTCTGTCCCGACTGCAGCCTGTCTAGTGATGACAGGAGAGGACAGGACATTATACACAGCAGCTGTGGAGCAGAGGCGCTGCTATCATGGAGATGGAGGAGCCTGTGGACTGGAGAGCTGGCGCCTTCCTGCAACCAATACTGCTGGCAGCTGCAGACTTCTCACAAGGAGCAGCATCAATCTGTGATGGCGCCGCCTGCTAGACGTAATGATGGTTTCTCTCAGAGAAGACATGCCGGGATTACTGAGGCTTCCAGACACTGAGCCCGGACACAGAGGTTACCTGGCCTGTACAGGGACCAGTCAGGAAGTCATAAAATGAGCGGCCACCATGAACCTGTCCATCAAGTGTCAGCCAATCACAGGAGCGCACATAGAGTGGAGCCAGTGTGATTGGCTGACGGGGTGAGGCCCAGGTGTCACTGCAGCCCAGTATAAGGGGCCCCTTTCCAGTCTCCCCCTTTATAGTGGCTGTGACTCATGTCTTCACTGAGCACAATTATCCCCCACCGGCCATTCACTTACTTTACAGATGATCATGACAGGAGTCCAAAAAGTCCCCCCTCACCTGCAGGATGAAGGCTGATACTCAGAGTGCAGGGCACCCCCAACTCCACAGAGACCCCGCAGGAGGAGCAGAGGGGCTTACACTCCATGTGCTGTGCGGCACCGCTCAGTGTGACCGCGCTCTCCCTGCAGCAGCGCTCGTCTCCTGCACAGCTCCTGTCAGCCGCGGAGCCAAGAGCAGCAGGAGATGCAGGGGCCCTGGACACTGTCACTGCAGAGTGAAGCGAAAAAAACGCATCTCGGTAAAATAACCGACATGTTCATTAATTTCGCGGAATTCTAGCGTTTTTCCCGCTATATTATTGACCTAGAAAGTTCAGGAAAAAATCGCGGTAAAAACGCACCAAAAACGTGAAAAAACTGTGAAAAAAACGCGCGTTTTTACCGTGGAGAATGTCCGTTTTTGCTCAGGAAAATTCTGCAAACATTCCTGAACGTGTGCACTCAGCCTTAAGCAGTGGACTGTTTATTAACCCATGCGGCAACATTTCACTTCCATATCAGAGAAATGTTGTTATTGATCTGAAATGTTGCCACTTGGGCCAATAAAGAGTCTGCCACTTTTTTCACAATTAATCAGAGTGCTGTGTGTGTTTATATGTATAGACAGACGCACACACACATACACACACAAACATTATATAGGTGAAACTGCGACTGCGGTATGTACGTTATATAGGTTATACCACTGTGTGTAATATACTGCGACCGCTGTGTGTAGCCCATACAGGGCAGCCGCAGTGTGTGTGTATATATATATCTATATAGATATATATATCTATATAGATATATATATCTGTATAGATATATATATCTATAATATAACGCTGGGAGCGTCCCTCTGTCCGAAGCCTTTATAGACTGCACACTGTGACACGCCTGCGCAGTCTGGCTCCAGACAGAGTGAGGCATCCAGCGGTGAGTACTCTGTATGGTGCCGGAGATCACGGTATTCGTACTGGATGCATACCGCGATCTCCGGCGCCATACTCACATACTTACCTGACCGGGAGGAGCGTTGCCGCGGCGCTTCTCTTCTCCCGGGGCAGGAGACCAGGAGTGCACGTCGGAATCGTGCATGCGCAATAGCGCTATCCGACGCCATTTTGCTGAAGACACATTTACAGTGTGTCTTCAGCAATATGGCGCCGGACCGCGCGGTATGGGCATGCGCGTATTCCGGCGCCACTCTCCTCCCCCGGCGTCCAGCAGAACGGAACAGCACTGGATCACAGAGAAGAAAGGTGAGTATAAATGTTTGTTTTTTGGGGGGTATGTGTGCAGTTTAATAGCAGTGAGCGGGCCATGCACATCAGGATTGGGGTGAGCGGACCATGCACATCAGGATTGGGGGTTGATGGGGCCATGCTCATCAGGATTGGGGGGTGAGGGGGTCATGCTCATCAGGATTGGGGGTGAGGGGGCCATGCACATCAGGATTGGGGGTGAGCGGACCATGCACATCAGGATTTGGGGGTGAGGGGGCCATGCACATCAGGATTTGGGGGTGAGGGGGCCATGCACATCAGGATTGGGGGGTAAGCTGACCATGCACATCAGGGTTGGGGGGTGAGGGGGCCATGCACATCAGGGTTGGTGGGTAAGAGGACCATGCACATCAGGATTGGAGGGTGAGGGGACCATGCACATCAGGGTTGGGGGGTGAGAGGACCATGCACATTAGGATTGGGGGGTGAGGGGACCATGCACATCAGGATTGGGGGTGAGGGGACCATGCACATCAGGGTTGGGGGATGAGGGGACCATGCACATCAGGATTGGAGGGTGAGGGGACCATGCACATCAGGATTGGAGGGTGAGGGGACCATGCACATCAGGATTGGGGGGTGAGAGGACCATGCACATCAGGATTTGGGGGGTGAGGGGACCATGCACATTAGGATTGGGTGAGGGGACCATGCACATCAGGATTGGGGGGTGAGGGGACCATGCACATCAGGATTGGGGGGTGAGAGGACCATGCACATCAGGATTGGGGGGTGAAGGGACCATGCACATCAGGATTGGGGGTGAAGGGACCATGCACATCAGGATTGGGGGGTGAGGGGACCATGCACATCAGGATTGGGGGATGAGAGGACCATGCATATCAGGATTGGGGGGTGACGGGACCATTCATACCAGAATTGGGGGTGAGGGGACCATTCATACCAGAATTGGGGGATGAGGGGACCATGCATTCCAGGATTGGGCGGGAGGGGACCATGCATACCAGGATTGGTGGGTGAGGGGACTGTGTATACCAGGATTGGGGGTGGGGGGTCATGCATACCGGGATTGGGGGGTGAGGGGACCATGCACATCAGGATTGGAGGGTGAGGTGACCATGCACATCAGGACTGGGGGGTGACGACACCATGCACATCAGGATTGGGAGGTGAGGGGGCCATGCACATCAGGATTGGGGGGTGAGGGGACCATGCACATCAGGATAGGGGGATGAGGGGACCATGCACATCAGGATTGGGGGGTGAGGGACCATGCAGGGCCGGCGTCAGCACCCGGCATACCCGGGCAAGTGCCGGGGCCCTGAGTAGGCGGGGGGCCCACTCGCCGTCGGGCACCCCGGCGCCCGTTAGCGGTGTCAGCGGCGCCACTGGGCCCCCCTCGCTTGCTCAGGGCCCCGGCAGCAGCCGGCACAATACTTACCTCTCCCCGTGCCTCCGCTGCCGCTGCTCCGGGCTCCAGGGGGCGCCTGCGCCGGCACTTCCTCTCTCACAGCAGCGCCGCTGAATGACGTCATCATTCAGCGGCCGGCTGTGGCAGAGAGGGCGCGGACGCCGGACAGGTGAGGTGTGTGTGTGTGTGTGCCTGCGTGTGTGTATGTGAGAGAGTGCTGCGGTGCTGTATGTGTGATGGTGGTGGGGGGAGGCAGTGATGGTGAGAAGGCAATGATGATGGGGAGGCAATGATGATGATGATGGTGGGGAGGCAATGATAATGATGATGATGGGGAGGCAATGATAATGGGAAGGCAATGATGATGATGATATTAATGGGGAGGCAATGATGATGATGATGGGGAGGCAATGATAATGGGAAGGCAATGATGATGATGACATTAATGGGGAGGCAATGATAATGATGATGATGGGGAGGCAATGATAATGGGGAGACAATGATGATGATGATGGCCAGGCAATGATGATGATGGGCAGGCAATGATGATGATAATGGGGAGTCTTTCCACAGCGCCCTTTCCTGAGCCGTAACAGTGCAGAACGCAGCACAGTGTAGAGGAGAGCTCCATATTTTGTATGGAGCATTATATGTGGTCCAGTATTCTGTATGGAGCATTATACAGTTAGGTCCATAAATATTTGGACAGAGTAAACATTTATCTAATTTTGGTTCTAGACATTACCACAATGAATTTGAAACAAAACAAATCAGATGCAGTTGAAGTTCAGACTTTCAGCTTTCATTTGAGGGTATCCACATTAAAATTGGATGAAGGGTTTAGGAGTTTCAGCTCCTTAACATGTGCCACCCTGTTTTTAAAGGGACCAAAAGTAATTGGACAAATGACTCCAAGGCTATTTCATGGACAGGTGTGGGCAATCCCTTTGTTATGTCATTCTCAATTAAGCAGATGAAAGGGCCGGAGTTGATTTGAGGTGTGGTGTTTGCATTTGGAAGGTTTTGCTGTGAAGGAAACATGTGGTCACAGGAGCTCTCCATGCAGGTGAAACAAGCCATCCTTAAGCTGCAAGAACAGAAAAAAAACCATCCAAGAAATTGCTACAACATTAGAAGTGGCAAAATCTACAATTTGGTACATCCTGAGAAAGAAAGAAAGCACTGGTGAACTCATCAATCCAAAAAGACCTGGGAGCCCACGGAAGACAACAGTGGTGGATGATCGTCGCATACTTTCTTTGGTGAAGAAGAACCCATTCACAACATCAACTGAAGTCCAGAACACTCTCAGTGAAGTAGGTGTATCTGTCTCTAAGTCAACAGTAAAGAGAAGACTCCATGAAAGTAAATACAAAGGGTTCACATCTAGATGCAAACCATTCATCAATTCCAAAAATAGACAGGCCAGAGTTAAATTTGCTGAAAAACACCTCCAGAAGCCAGCTCAGTTCTGGAAAAGTATTCTATGGACAGATGAGACAAAGATCAACCTGTACCAGAATGATGGGAAGCCAAAAGTTTGGAGAAGAAAGGGAACGGCACATGATCCAAGGCACACCACATCCTCTGTAAAACATGGTGGAGGCAACGTGATGGCATGGCCATGCATGGCTTTCAATGGCACTGGGTCACTTGTGTTTATTGATGACATAACAGCAGACAAGAGTAGCCGGATGAATTCTGAAGTGTACCGGGATATACTTTCAGCCCAGATTCAGCCAAATGCTGCAAACTTGATTGGACGGCGCTTCATAGTACAGATGGATAATGACCCCAAGCATACAGCCAAAGCTACACAGGAGTTCATGAGTGCAAAAAAGTGGAACATTCTTCAAAGGCCAAGTCAATCACCAGATCTTAACCCAATTGAGCATGCATTTCACTTGCTCAAATCCAGACTTAAGAGGAAAGACCCACAAACAAGCAAGACCTGAAGGCTGCGGCTGTAAAGGCCTGGCAAAGCATTAAGAAGGAGGAAACCCAGCGTTTGGTGATGTCCATGGGTTCCAGACTTAAGGCAGTGATTGCCTCCAAAGGATTCGCCACAAAATTTTGAAAATAAAAATATTTTGTTTGGGTTATGTTTATTTGTCCAATTACTTTTGACCTCCTAAAATGTGGAGTGTTTGTAAAGAAATGTGTACAATTCCTACATTTTCTAACACATATTTTTGTTCAACCCTTCAAATTAAACGTTACAATCTGCACTTGAATTCTGTTGTAGAGGTTTCATTTCAAATCCAATGTGGTGGCATGCAGAGCCCAACTCGCGAAAATTGTGTCACTGTCCAAATATTTCTGGCCCTGACTGTATGTGGTCCAGTATTCTGTATGGAGCATTATATGGGGGATGGCGGGGTGACATCCTGCATGGGGTATTATATGGGTGATGAGGGGGAGACTATGTGGTACCCATAATATTGTATGGAGGACTGTACTGTGCAGTCTGTACTGTGCGCTGTGAGGATTTGGCGGTTTTTGAGCTATTGTACAATTTACAATAGGTATCAGTCATGTAATGTAAGAAGAGAAGTGTTTGGCGTTGTGCTATACCCATATTTCTCTGCAGTATCTGTGCATCTATGTGCTACTGCGGTATATAATCGCAGTATCACTTATATATTGTATATACAACAGTCAATATACATTAGACAGGTCAAACTGCTAATGCTGTATATACACTATATATGTGATACTGTGATTGCAGTGTATAGTCGCAGTATATATATACAGCAGTATCACCTATATAACGTATATACACATCAGTAGCAGTGTCACCTATACAATGTATACAGACTGCTGTACATACATTATAGGTGATACAGTGATTATATACAGCAGTATCACCTATATCTTGTACATACAGCAGTCTATACACATTATACAGGTCAAACTGCAAATGCTGTATATACATAAAAAAGCTTTCATCCTAGTAATCACCTGAGATGGAGGAGGATGAGGTGGGTCCACGGTCCAGCCAGCGTCAGAGGTACTGAGGACTTGGAGTGGATGCCGGTCGGGGATTGATGAGGACTGCGCTGTTTAGAGTGAGGCTCAGGCGTCCATGCGCGCGGTGGCAGCCTTTTCAAACTTTTGCTCGGGGTCGCGCTCACATAGGCCGCCACAGCCTTGGTCAGCATGTGCACGGAGAGAGCGCGCAGCACCAGGGCCTGGGCAGAAGATTTAAAGCAGGGTTGGGGAACCTTTTTCACAGGGGGAACATATAGCTGGAGGGCACAGAAATCACAGGAGGGCATACAGCTGGGGGGCACAGAAATCACAGGAGGGCATACAGCTGGGGGCACAGAAATCACAGGAGGGCATACGGCTGGGGCACAGAAATCACAGGAGGGCATATGGCTGGGGGCACAGAAATCACAGGAGGGCATATGGCTGGGGGGGCACAGAAGTCACAGGAGGGCATATAGCTGGGGGGCACAGAGATCTGATGGTAGCACAGAGATCTGATGGTGGCACAGAGATCATACTGGGGCACATGTTTGAGGGGCACAGATCACCTACTGACAGGCACAGAGCTGGGGGCACAGAGATCGCTCTGGACTCTCTGGCAGCAACTCCTCTTCTGGGACAGAAGAACAGGAAAGCATTTGGCGGTAACCCCGCCCACCCCGATGACATCATCATTCCTGTGCAGAGCAGACAGGTTCTGTAATGAACGCTGTGTACCGTGCACTTGGGGGTTATAGGGCCGGCAGCCGGCAGGATACGGCTGCCGCCCGAGCATTGCAGACTCCGGGGACCTTCCCACAGGCAGCGTTAAAAACACCACCCCCTGATTTAAAGGGGCGGCTGCCCATTTTGTAGCTCAGAGTACTTATGGGCCCGCCCAGTCTTTGCTGGACTGGGCGGGCCCCTAAGCACTCCGGGCCCCGTCGCAGCTGCGACCCCTGCAACCGCAGTAGTTCCGCCCCTGTTCAACTGTTATGAACTGCTACAAGCACTAAGGAAAGATGGGAACTCTGTTGTCACGGGTGTGTCGCTGCGAAGATCGTCGCGATTGCACACCCTGACTTCTCACAGCTGAGTTTCTGCTGCTGGGTGTTTTTCGGCAGTGAGAGAGTTAATTCTCCCTCTCTCTGTGCTGGACAAGACCAGCCTCGCTCAGCTGCAATTAATGTTGCGATAATTGGATTTCTTCATATACCTGCCTGTCTGCTAGGGAAGTGTCGGTGAAAGCATTCATGCAGACCAGCAGAGTGGATCATATTGAGAAGTCTAAAGCTAAGAGTACCTGTTGTGGTTTTCTCCTCTCCTCGCTTTATTATTTATCTCCTTACCATTTGATGTTCCCTCTGTAGTTGTTGTTTTGTATGCAAGGTGTCTTTTATTTTACCCCTTGTACTGTCTCGTTCGTCTTATACTGTGTGTAGGCAGTTACCTTCCCGTTCCCTGTGGTGGTAATCAGGGTCCTTCTCAGGACTGGATTACAGTTGTCAGGGATTCACAGGAGATAGGGTTACGCTGGCGGCCTGGACCTCTGTACCATCAACAGTACCTCCAGGTAGAGGGATTAGTCAGGACCCCAGCTTAGGGTCAGCATAGACCCCGGTCCTCCTTATGCAGAGACAGCGTGACATCTGTCCCTACAATAAAACTGAGCTTGATCCCTACGATGTAACGGGGAACCTGATCCTGCGACCAGACCCGCTAAAGTCCTCAGCTAGTCTGAACAAAGACCTATAGTTGCGAGGGAGGAATCCCTACAAGATCTAGGGACTGGGAGAAAAGGTGGACACCTCCTAACAGAAATTGTAGCAGGGAAAATTAAACAGAAAACAAATTACTACGAGATCCTAAGATTAAGCAAAACTGACAGAGTAAGGCACCTAAGCACCCGGCTAGCTTAAGAGTAGATTATACAATGAAGTCCAGCAAAGCCAGAAGGGCGGAGCCAGACTAAATAGGGAAAAAAGGTCATGTGACCAGCAAACTGAAACAAAATCTAACAAGAGGGTTCTAACAGTACCCTCCCTTCTAAGAGGATCCTCCGGATCCCCTAGGACTTAGGCTTATCCGGAAACCTCTTGTGAAACGCTCTGACAAGTCTAGACGCAGAAACATCATCCGCCCTCACCCATGAGTTTTCCTCGGGTCCATAACCCTTCCAAGCGACGAGGTACTGCAAACCCCCTCTATACCGTCTAGAATTTAGGATGCGGGAAATCTCATATTGCCCGTCCTCCACCACCAGGGGAACAGTGGTCGAGACGTCTCCATCTGAGACCTCAGCTTTTTTCAAGAGAGAAACATGAAACACCGGATTAATCTTCCAGGAGGTGGGAAGCTCCAACTTAACAGCAGATTGGTTAATAACCTGAAGCACCTTAAAGGGCCCTACCAACTTGGGACCCAATTTCTTAGACGGAATCCTCAAGCGCAGATTCTTAGAGGACAACCAGACCATGTCACCAAGAGCAAACAAAACCTCTTGTCGTTTTCTATCAAAATACACTTTGGATCTTTTGTTAGCCTCCTGAAGATTACCACGCACATCAGTCCAAACTCTCTCCAACACACCAGAAAAATTCTCCTCTTCAGGTACAGCCGATCCCAACTTGGAAAATGACCGAAAAGACGGATGTCTCCCAGTACAACAACAAAAAGGCGAACAACCAGCAGAAGCGGATGTATGATTGTTAAGAGCAAACTCAGCAAGTGGCAGAAACTCAGACCACCCCTCTTGATTATCAGTCACAAAACAACGCAAGAACTGCTCAACATCCTGGTTTTTCCTTTCTGTCTGGCCATTAGACTCAGGATGATATCCGGATGAAAACGACAAATGAACTCCCAACCTGTCACAAAAGGCGTGCCAAAAACGAGCCACAAACTGAGGTCCCCTATCAGAAACAATGTCAGTAGGAACACCATGTAGTCTGACTATTTCCTTGACAAAGGCCTTAGCGAGAGTCTTAGCGCAGGGCAATTTGATGAAAGGAACCAAGTGACACATCTTGCTAAAACGGTCCACGACCACCCAGATGACAGTGAAACCCTAAGAGGGGGGAAGGTCAGTAATAAAGTCCATAGCCAAATGTGTCCAAGGTGCACTAGGGACCTCCAGAGGGCAAAGCAACCCTGCAGCAGGAGTATGAGAAGACTTAGATCTAGCACACACAGTGCATTGACGCACCCACTTAATGACTTCCTTCTGCCATCCAGGCCACCAAAAGCTGCGACCCACAAGTCTCTTGGTCTCAGAGATTCCAGGATGACCTGCCAACCGAGAGTCATGACATTCAACAAACAAATCTCTCCTCAGGGTACCAGGCACAAACAACCTCCCATGCGGCGTGTTAGATGGGGCATTCTCCTGTGCTTTAAGAATCTCATCTTCCAACACGGAGTCCAAAACCGAAATAACAACCCCCTCTTGCAAAATGTTTTCCTCCTCCTCAGTACCCACCATAGGAGAAAAACTGCGAGACAAAGCATCAGCTTTAACATTTTTAGTACCTGGGATGTAAGTAACGGTAAAATTAAACCGTGAGAAAAACAGTGCCCACCTAGCCTGACGGGCATTCAAGCGTTTGGCAGCATCAAGGTAGATCAGATTTTTATGATCGGTGAAGACTTGAACAGGAAATTCCGCTCCCTCCAAAAAATGACGCCAGTGTTCAAATGCGAGTTTAATTGCCAACAATTCCCGATTACCAATATCATAATTTAGTTCAGACTCAGAAAATTTCTTTGAAAAAAAAGCACAGGGATGTACTCCATCCGTCTTTTCCTGAGACAACACCGCGCCGACCCCCACAGAAGAAGCATCAACCTCAACCAAAAATGGTTTAGTCACATCAGGCTGCGTAAGGATGGGAGCAGAGCTGAACCTCTCCTTTAGCAACACAAAAGCCTCAATGGCCTCAGTAGTCCACTGAACCGCATCAGCACCTTTCCTGGTGAGATCGGTCAGAGGTTTGGCAATCACAGAAATTTTTTTTATGAATTTTCTATAATAATTGGCGAACCCCAAAAACCTCTGTATTGATTTCACACCAATAGGTCTAGGCCAATCCTGCACAGCTTGCACTTTCACAGGGTCCATCTCAAAACCTTCACTGGAGACAATGTAGCCCAAAAAACTAAGTCTCTGTACAGCGAACTCACATTTTTCTAGTTTGGCAAAAAGTGAATTATCACTCAGTAACTGTAATACTTCACGCACACTCCTCCAATGAGACTCCAAATCCGGTGAATAAATCAAAATGTCATCCAAATACACAACCACACTTCTGCCGATCAAAGGTCTAAGGATGTCATTAATAAGATTCTGAAAAAATGCCGGAGCACTGGAAAGTCCAAAAGGCATGACCAGATTCTCAAAATGACCCAGTGGAGTGTTAAACGCAGTCTTCCATTCATCCCCCTCCTTCATGCGCAACAAATTGTATGCCCCTCGAAGATCAATTTTTGAGAACCACTTGGCCCCCACTAACTGATTAAACAAATCAGGAATCAATGGCAGTGGGTAAGGATTGCGTACAGTAATCTTATTAATCTCACAAAGTCTAGACAAGGCCGTAAACCGCCGTCCTTTTTTTTAACAAAAAAAAATCCAACCGTCACAGGAGATTTGGAAGGCCTAATGTGACCGGCGGCCAAGCTTGTCTGTATGTATTCCTCCAAAGCCTTTCTCTCAGGAATAGTCAAATTAAATAAACGACTTTTAGGAAGAGTCGCTCCAGGGACAAATTCAATTGCACAATCATATTCTCTATGAGGAGGCAATACCTGCGATTCTTTATCAGAAAAAACTTTCCAAAAATCCTGAATAGGTACAGGTAACTCCCCCTTAACTACAGCAGCAATACGCCCGTTACAACACTTGTCATAACACTTAGGACTCCAGGACTTAATTTCATTGGTAGACCAATCCAGTACCGGATTGTGCAATTTTAACCAGGGTAATGTCATGGGTGTATCGCCACAAGGATCGTCGCGATTACACACTCTGACTTCTCACAGCTGAGTTGCTGTTTCTTTGTGTTTGGTAATGAGGGAGTTAATTTTACCTAGCTCTTTGCTAAGACTAGGTCCAGCCTCGCCCGGCTGCTTTTGATTATGTTCTAATTAGATTCCTTCATATACCTGCCAGTCTGCTTGTTAGATGCCGGTGAAAGCCTTTATGTAGTCTAGCAGACTGGATCGGTTCTGAGAATACTTAAGCTAAGAGTTCCTTAGTTGTTTTTACTCTTATAGCTTATAGTTTATCTCTGAGACCTTAGGTGTTCCTACTGTGTGTGAGTGTTGTATGTAAGACTTTATTTACTTTATTTCTTGTCTTTCTTGTATGTCTTTCTGTTCATTAACCGTTACCTGTTCATTCCCTTTGGTGGTAATCAGGGTCCTTCTTAGGACTAGATTACAGTTGGCAGGGATTGATAGGAGACAGGGTTTACGCTGGTGGCCTGGACCTCTGTACCTTTAACAGTACCTCCAGGTAGAGGGATTAGTTAGGACCCCAGTTTAGGGTCAGCATAGACCCCGGTCACCCTCTAGCCGGAGACAGCGTATAACGGATTCCGTATTGACCCACTGGACTTTCTGTCAGGTAATTCTATGTTATCATATATCTATGCGCATGTTATATTGTATGTTGCCCTTTTGATATAGATTACTATCATCACATATATATATATCTGCTATACAGCGTGACAGGTAACCCCAAAATCACCGGTGAGGGCAAATTATTCAAAACTACCAAATCCAAATTCTCTTGATGAACACCATTAATAGTAAGAGGAAATTCACAGATATGGTGAGTAACATTTTTCAAAGGAGAGCCATCCACAGACACCACATTAATAGGAGAAGACAGAAGTTTGGGTTTTAATTTTAGTTTTTCCAAAAATTTCCCATCAATCACATTGAGAGTTGAACCACAATCCACAAATACCCGAAACTCCATTAATTCCTCCTCACCAGCAGTGGTAGCAGAAAGAAAGACACCTTTATTGTTTAAACAAGCTATGCGGGCGAAACTGACCTCATTTTTTTTTTTCTCTTTATTCATTCGAAGCGCACAGTTCTTAATGAAATGCTCAGATTTACCACAATAGAAACACAAACCTTGAGCAAATCTGCGTTCTTTTTCCCGAGAGTGAGGTGCCATTGCTCCAATTTCCATCGGCTCTGCAATGTCAGTACATTCCTTCTCCAAACATGGAGCTGACAAAGCAGACTTACTCTCATTAACCCTTGCACGCAGTCTCCTATCCACCCGTATGGCCAATTGCATAGCCTCTTGCAAGTTACCAGGTATAGGATAAGCAATCAGCAAATCTTTAACCCTTTCACTTAATCCTGCAAGAAATAAACTTTTCAAATCTGAATCGTTCCAGCCCAACTGGGTGGACCACCTACGGAAGTGAGTACAATATTTTTCCACATTACCCGATCCCTGTCTCAAACGTCTCAACTCTGTCTCAGCTGATGAAACACGATCCGGATCGTCATACAACAAGCCCAAAGCAGAAAAAAAAAACATCCACTGATACAAAGCATGGATCACTAGGCTGCAGAGAAAAGGCCCAGTCCTGAGGTTCTTTGCGCAAAAGTGACATTATAAACCCTATGAGCTGTGATTCATCACCAGAGGATCTGGGTCTCAAACAAAAATACAACAAGCAAGCATTTTTAAAAGAAAAAAAATCTTGTTGTTCACCAAAAAATAAATCAGGCAAACGTACCTTTGGCTCTACGAAATGTGCTCCAGAACAACTACTCACGTGTTGCTGGATTTCAGCCACCTCCAGAGAGAGACCCTGCAGGCGTTCAGCCAAATCCCGAACCGACACCATGATGAAAACAGAAAATCTTTCCTTAGAGATTTTTTTTTTTATTTATTTTTTATTTCTTGGCTGGACTTACTGTTATGAACTGCTACAAGCACTAAGGAAAGATGGGAACTCTGTCCCTACCATAAAACTGAGCTTGATCCCTACGATGTAACGGGGAACCTGATCCTGCGACCAGACCCGCTAAAGTCCTCAGCTAGTATGAACGAAGACCTATAGTTGCGAGGGAGGAATCCCTACAAGATCTAGGGACTGGGAGAAAAGGTGGACACCTCCTAACAGAAATCGTAGCAGGGAAAATTAAACAGAAAACAAATTACTACGAAATCCTAAGATTAAGCAAAACTGACAGAGTAAGGCACCTAAGCACCCGGCTAGCTTAAGAGTAGATTATACAATGAAGTTCAGCAAAGCCAGAAGGGCGGAGCCAGACTAAATAGGGAAAAAGGTCATGTGACCAGCAAACTGAAACAAAATCTAACAAGAGGGTTCTAACATCAACCCTATAGAGAACCTTTGGAGTATCATCAAGCAAAAGATCTATGAGGCTGGGAGGCAGTTCACATCAAAACAGCAGCTCTGGGAGGCAATTCTGACTTCATGCAAAGAAATACAAGCAGAAACTCTCCAAAAACTCAAAGTTCAATGGAAGCAAGAATTGTGAAGGTGATATCAAAGAAGGGTTCCTATGTTAACATGTAACTTGACTGTTAGGATGTTTTGGAGTTAAATAGCTTTTTTGTTCAGTGAATGCGACCTCCTAATGCTGCAAATTCCACAAATGAGCATTTTCAGTTCTTTAAAACATATGAAATGTTTAGAAATTCTACTGTGCCTAATAATTTGGAACAGTGCATTGAGTTTTTATTCATTTTGGAGATTATACTGTTATCATTGGGAGGTTTCTGACTTATGTAATCCTGGCCTTTAGGTCATTTCTCTTATAAAATATATTCAAGGCATGGATTTTGGTGATCTCAGCTGCAACAGAGTATCCCAAAGAATGACAAGTTTTACAGGAGGTTGGTACAGTTTATACAATATTGTTTTAACCCTTTTTAAGATCGCCATGGACCATAGCCAAGAACGAGTCTAGATCGGCTTTGCTCCTGGCCGGCTTTTCCAGGGCCCAGATCCGGACTGGGGACATTGCCGGACTAGTCTGGTCTCCAGCTACGGTATCCTTTCAAGAATATTATTTCTAAAATTCCAGAGTTTTTTTTTTTAGAAAATAATACCCATGGCTGTAATTGGGTAACCAGACTGCAATGCATGGTGTCCACTGTTTGGGCTTCATGAATCAACTGACAGGATCCCTTTAATAATCACCAATATGCCCTCTTATTGTAGCTTTGACAGTAATGTCATTCGTGCATCATTAGGCCATGTTCCCATGTAGAGAAAAAAATAACTTTTTTTTTTTTTTTTGTATTTTTGTGCAGAAAATCTGCTGCATGTAAAGGGGTTGTTCATACCTGATGAACCTGTTGTCAAAAGCTGCAGTTTACAGGATCCTAATGCTGTGTAGCGCATGCACCATTAGGATTTGGCTCTTCTTGCCATTTCTAGCGGACGTCATATGACGGCAAGAATGCGATGTGTAATAGTCTAATGTGTTGCAGCTGAGACTCTAGTTTGCATGGATCCTGTGATGACTGCGGGAACCGACAAGAAAAGCTGAATCTTAAGGTGTGTGAATTGCACACCGTTGGGATTCGTCAAGCTGCAGCATTTTCTAAAAATTTCAACAGGGACGGATAACCCCAGTTTAATCACAGTGGATGAGTTTCATGAAAACTCATACCCACCATGCGATTAAAGACACTGATGAACTGTGTGCTTTTCTTTATAAGCTTATCTGAGGGAAAAGAAGAACGTTGTGTTTTTACATGCAGAATCCCCGAGGTTCGGGACTAAAGACGCTGCAGCAAATCCAAAAATGTGCAAAAATGTATAAAAAATATATGGAGAAATGTCTCAAAACAATAGTCAGAGCAGATTGAGAGACAGGCAGAAAAAACCGAATTTTACACATGGGAACATAATCTTACACACTTCTTCCCATTGTAATGGCCCATAACTCTAATCTCAGCTGTTCAACACATTGATTGCTACAGTCAATGTCATGATCGGTTACAGGGCACCCTGGAGATGTAGTGTGGGAATCAGAAACCCCATATAAAATCAATCCAGGAGAACTATAAAAGGACCCAAGGACTGTCCTTACACATAGTGTGCCCTAACAAAAGGCTGTTCCGAAAGTCTGTTGTGTGATAATTCCCATTTAAAGTCATAGAAGGTGTAATGAACCGTGCATTTTGTCCACATAAGTCAGAGTGAGAAGTCAGGCTCACTTTCTGTCAGATGGAGTGGAGACCTGCGGCAAAGAGCGGTTTCTTCTGCAGTTTGCACACACATCTGTTACACTTTACCGGGTGACATGTCATACTACATTTCCTATGTATTGGTCTCTATAGCCAAAATACTGCTACTGTCTGCATGTCAAACTTCATACAAGCATCATAGAGAAGCAAACTTTAAGTTCAGAGTATGATAGCCATTCCTAGTCGGTCAAAATACATGCTTGCAAGTGATGGGTAGAAGTTCCAGCACCTGTAGTGCTGACAGAATGTTGCTGAAGAGAGATGGCCCACTCTAAAAAAAAGAGTACATGGCAAGCTACATAACATGTGAAGAATGACAGTAGCTTCTTGTATTAGACTGAAATGTACCCCAGAAGCAGTTCAAACTTGAGGTTGATCAAGGCAAAAACCAAGTTGGATGCATTCTGAAAGGGGTAGTCATTGATTTATGATACAGTGTGTTCCCCCATGGTACCAGAGTGTGGTGTACTAATCTCATACACAATGACTGTACACAGTGATCCACACCCAGCGGACATCCAGTTAGAATCCAGGATCCCATGTTACTTTTTGAGGTACGTTTTTTCTTCAAAGCAAATGATTTCATCCCCACCTTTAATCTCCACGTCTTGATCCAGACTCAGTCCACACTCGATCCCGGTTTTCACAGTCGGCACATCGTTCTTGTGGTGCTTGAGAGAAGTCAGTGATCCTGTAGAGGACAATGTCATAGAAATGGTGGATCATTTACCATCTGGAGTGACATAATGCAGAAGTTGTGTAAATCTCACCTTCCCAGAGAGCAGAGCTGTTCCGGAGTAACTTAAACTTCAGCGTCTTCTCTAGAAAGCCCTTCTGTACCCTGCAGCCGCCACCTGGACCGTCTTCTTCCCTACAGTGATATCGAACAGAGCCAGAACAGAAGCCTCACCTGGAAGGAGAAGAAAGACGTTAATGGCAGCACCAAGTCATATAAAAAAACAAGCTTTAGAACATCTCTTGTCGTCTTAAAGGGGTTGTCAACTTTATCTTTATTTTAAAACATGTATTTGGGACATATTTTTCTGCACTTTACTAATATATATTTGTACTTATTAGTTTAGTCTCTCTCACACTACACAGCAATCCTGTTCTCAATATGGCTCCTGATTAGTGATGAGCGAGTATACTCGTTACTCAGGTTTTCCCGAGCATGCTCGGGTGTCCTTCGAGTATTTGGGCGTGAGCGGAGATTTAGCTTGTGTCGCCGTAGCTCCATGATTTGCGGCTACTAGACAGCCTGAATACATGTGAGGATTGCCTGTTTGTTAGTGAATCCCCACATGTATTCAGGCTGTCTAGCAGTGACAAATCATGCAGCTACGGTGACACAAACTAAATCTCCGAGCACTTCCAAATACTCGGAGAACACCCCAGCATGCTCGGGAAAACCCGAGTAAAGAGCATACTCGCTCATCACTACTTTTTCACACGGAGCCCTGTAGGTTTGGATTTCCTTTTTCCTTAATAATAAAGACCTTCATTTATAAACTGCATTTTGTGTTTGCTTAATGTTGGGAGATTTCAATAACGTTATCAATCCATGATTGGATAAGATGAGCCCGAGGCCATCTCCTGGGGAAGACGGGATGAACAATTCAGTTTCTAGGTTTTGGGGAACTACTGATGGAACTTTCTTTGAATGATCTGTGGAGGTTAAGACATCCTGTTTTCCAGTTTCTCTGGCTCGCATAACACACTGTCAGGTATTGACTTGGCCTTAGATACGGACCGTATAATTCAACAACTAGAGTCGTGGGATACCTCCCTAGACTATTATCAGATCATTCGCCATTGTTAGTGGAGCTATCAATGTAATTTAATAATATATCTCTGCCTAGACTTTGGAGCTTTAAAGCATTCTGGTTGCAGATGATTGATGGTCATTTAATAGAACAGGCCATTAAAGATTATTTCTTGCATAAACGAAGTTGAAAACTACACAGTTTGGTGAATTCCTCAGATGAAGAGTACAGGAAAAACTCTACACTTCCAGTGGAGGTAGAGCAGACTTTCTTCAGATGAAAATCGGTCAAGATGCCTATAACTTGCATGTATTGGAGCCAGAGAAGGTTAATAGATTATATAAAAACAATTCTATTTTGATGACAGTGAAGAAGCGGGGTATGATCTAGCATTGGTAGCAAACACACAGCAAGGACCGGCATATATTGCTGCACTATGAATGGGGCTGGAGAGGCGCTATATGAAACTCCACAGATATTAAAGCAATTTAACATTTTCTATGAATCCCTGTATGAGCGAGCTCAAGCAACACTGGATTTTGGCTGTTGCAGCTGAAAGGAGGACATCAGTAAACCAGGGAGGAGTCCCGAGGAGATAATTTGCATATTCCCAGTGCCTTCTGGGATAAGTGAAGAGTCTCCGCGAGCTCAAGGAACACTGGATTTTGGCTGTTGCAGCTGAAAGGAGGACATCAGTAAACCAGGGGAGGAGTCCCGAGGAGCGGCGCGCGAGTTTTGGCTTATATTTCACCGCTTGATTATCTCTTGAACAATAAGAACATGGAAGAGGCCAGGAGCCATGTGGTGAGCTGCATTTCTTGCTACATGTTCATAGACTTACCAGTGGAAAAGCCAAATTTCACATGCCACAAATGCAAGCTTGTGTCCCTGTTGGAGGAAAAGTTGCAAAATCTGGAAGAGAGGTTATCTACATTGAAGACCATTAAGGAAGGTGAAGAGTTCTTAGACAGAGCAGAATTATCTCTTCATGGTACAGAAAGAGAAGAAATTCGAAGTGCAACTGAAGAAACAGAGGAATGGAAGCATGTGACCCAGAGAAGCAGGAGGATCAGGAGGCAGTCAGCACCCATACTGCTCAGGAACCAATACCAGGCTCTTACACAGGAGAACGATGAAGAAATACATCAGGATAAGACTTTGCCCACAAACAACCTTGTACGCCCTCAGAGTCCTCCTGAATGGAGAAAGAAAAATGTTGTGAAGAAGAAACGGAGAGTTGTTGTCATGGGGGATTCCCTGTTGAGAGGAACAGAGGCCGCTATCTGCAGACCAGATATAACCTCAAGAGAAATGTGCTGTCTTCCAGGTGCAAAAATTAAAGATGTGTCTGACAGGATATCAGGACTCTTCAGACATAAAGATGACTACCCATTCCTGCTAATACATGTGGGGACAAATGACACCACAAGAAGTGACCTGGAAACCATCTGCAGTGACTTTGAAAACTTAGGTAAGAAAGTGAAAGAACTGGGAGCGCAGGTGGTCTTCTCCTCCATCCTTCCAGTGGATGGCCATGGAACAAGGAGGTGG